>CAAKHC010015455.1:0-57199 GCA_901007825.1 Macroramphosus scolopax
ATATTTAATTAGGTGGAATTATCACAGGGTTCGCTGTATCTGGACCAGTCGCTGCAGCTACTTCTTAGGATCTATCTATCTATCTATCTATCTATCTATCTATCTATCTATCTATCTATCTATCTATCTATCATCCATCTATCATCCATCTATCATCCATCCATCTATCATCCATCCATCTATCATCCATCCATGTATCATCCATCTATCATCCATCTATCATCCATCCATCTATCATCCATCCATCTATCATCCATCCATCTATCATCCATCTATCATCCATCCATCTATCATCCATCTATCATCCATCCATCTATCATCCATCCATCTATCATCCATCCATCTATCATCCATCTATCCATCCATCCATCCTTCCATCCATCTATCATCCATCCATCTATCATCCATCTATCATCCATCCATCTATCATCCATCCATCTATCATCCATCTATCATCCATCCATCTATCATCCATCTATCATCCATCCATCTATCATCCATCCATCTATCATCCATCCATCTATCATCCACCCATCTATCATCTATCATCCATCATCCATCTATCTATCTATCTATCTATCTATCTATCTATCTATCTATCTATCTATCTATCTATCTATCTATCTATCTATCTATCTATCTATCTATCTATCTATCATCCATCTATCATCCATCTATCATCCATCTATCATCCATCCATCTATCATCCATCCATCTATCATCCATCCATGTATCATCCATCTATCATCCATCTATCATCCATCCATCTATCATCCATCTATCATCCATCCATCTATCATCCATCTATCATCCATCCATCTATCATCCATCCATCTATCATCCATCCATGTATCATCCATCTATCATCCATCCATCTATCATCCATCCATCTATCATCCATCCATCTATCATCCATCTATCATCCATCCATCTATCATCCATCCATGTATCATCCATCTATCATCCATCTATCATCCATCCATCTATCATCCATCTATCATCCATCCATCCATCCATCCAGCCCTCACTGCCAGGAAACCCTGCAGACTCTGGATCTTCTCACAGTACCCAGCTGTCACTCATGTTTGTGGGACACGACTTTGAAGCAAGTTAAGTGCTCTGTTTGAGCAGAGCTCGGTCAATATTGAGTTACGTTGCAACTCAAAGGCATAAACAAAAGTATCAGCCTTTATTACTGCGCAAGGAGATAAGGAGGTCTGGCAGTAATGGAGTTAAGCAGAGAATATAATTATGCGATGTACAAAATGTACAGATCAGCTGAAAGTGGTCCGAATGCAGCGTCGCACCTGCTTCTGATGAGGTGCGAATCCTCCACCACGAACAAGACGATTGTCTCCCGAGATTCAAAATCGAATGTCAATCAAGGTTTAAGGAAAGCTTTTAAATCAACCGGTTGGTGTGTTGGGTTAACGATGACCACTTAGAAACGTTATGAATAAAGCATGTGTTTGTTGGTGTGTGTTAATGAAAGCAGTAATGCAGAGCTACTTACTGTCAGCACCACAACTACTGTCCATCACACCATAGGGGGGGGCGAGGAGTCCGGCCATGCACTGATGATATTTCTGGAAAGGTGGATAAAATACAAGAAGGATTAACACATCAAGATTAAAAGCTGGTGATAAAATGATGATTTACCGACTGTGTTCAGTGGCGTCTGTTTATCTTACATGATTTATAACTCAGATTAGATCAGATTACGTAGACCAACACGGAGTTCAAGTTGGAGAAGCAACAAAAGTCTGTTTTTCTTATGAGATAAAAATACATTCTCGGGGATTACACATGGTGGGTTGATTCTGTCTGGGAAACTTTGTTGGATGTCTTTGCCATCTCAAATCTCCCCCCAAGATTTCATGAATGTACTGCGTCTCCCCTCCCAGAGAAACCCCCACCTCCTCTGACATGACTTGTCTCCAGGCTGTCAAGACGAGAAGCAAGTCAGTGAAAGTGTGTGTCGATATTTCTCATTAGTCCTCATTAGTCTTAACACGCAAATGGAAAAAGGGTCAGATGAGTAACGCTGACAGTTAAAAGTGGTTCATGATGTTCTTTGCAAACACGAAGCTATTACAGCTAAGTTATAGGAAAGAAAGCATCTTTGGTGAAGGCATCATATCTGACTTGTGTTAATAAATAAACACTAATACAGTCAGCAGTCTTTCTTAATCTCTCCGATAAGCACTTGATAGGTGAAGTACATCTCTGTCGGTGTTTACCATGTTAATGGTGAACGAGATGCAGAGAACCACACAGCCGACAGAGCACGACAACCCCGGTTCTGACACCATCACTGTGTCCTGCAGCATCACGGATGTTATGTAACCAACATCCAACTGCACCTATGCACTCTTGTAAATGTCATGATTTTGCTCATGACGCTGTTGCACGAATAAGTCAGTCCAACCTCGGTTAATGAGTCAAGATGGAGTGTTTCATACAAGACTTAGAGAGTGGAGCGTTGAATAAGAATACAGTGGGAACCTAAAAACCTTAAACAAGGTGGAACCATTTCCAGCTTTATACGGAATTCTTGACCCAAGAAACATCATGAAGAAGCAAATCGTGAACCAGCTGATTGTTCAATATGAATATGTAATAGAAGATGTGCATTAACTGCTTATTGAACAAAGGAACAACATTCTGACAAGCCTTTCTAGATATTTACTACAAATGATATGATATGACACTGTTTCTCCAGCTGTTTGAGACGACAGAGGGAATTTTGTACACATACAAAAAACACAATATATTGTTCAAACTTAATCAGTGCAAGCACATTCAGCAGAAATGAAGCTGTCAGAGTCACTTCAGCCAGTCTATTCGTCATTGTTGACAATTAAAGGATTTAGGATTAGGGAGGAGCACTAAACCTCAAGAGCTCATGAACAAATGAAGTCAGCCCTCTGAGCCAATAAAGCCGCGCTCCCCGAGGGGTTGAATCCAGTCGGCAGGGTGGGGCCGTTGTTTTAGAGGATTACAACCATTTGTCAGGTGTGTACAAAGCATTCAGTTTTGTTTTTATTTCTCTTCCGAAATGCGATACATTTCTTTCCAAAAAGGCACCATGATACAACCTCCAGCTCCCTGTGAGATGCTGCCTTCCAGGTTGCATCTCATTAGTTTGTATATTAATGTTTTAGCTTGTGTCTTTTCTTTTTAATCTCTTGTCTTCCAATATTCTTTATTTATTTGTGCTCTGTGGTGTTTTATAATGCTTTACAAATAAATGTATATTTGGTCATTCCTGCAGAATGCACTGATGCTTGCCCTTTATCTATGATTAAAGGAGCAGTGTGTAGGATCCAGCGACATCTAGCGGTGAAGTTGCCTGACTTTCAAAACTGAGTCTGGACGGCTGCTCACAGGTTCCAACATTGATTCTGCTGTGATTTCATGCAATAAACAAATCAGTTACTATAAATTCATGCTTTGTCAGAAAAACGAGAAAACGACTTTCAAAATGCTTGGTTTTTTTCGAATGTAGTGCAGATCAGATACTCTCCTCTTATCCATGTCTTTTTTTTGACCCTGCTCACGTCCCCACTCACTTTACTGCATTAACTGTGTGTCTGTCTGTTGTGGAGGTCGCCATGACAACCAGCCAGCCACTATTGGGGTAATCAGCTCATCTCAGGTGTAAACAATAAGGCTGGGGCATGAAATGTGGTTGTAATAGTTTAAATCAGTAAAACTACAGCGACAAAGCTAAACATGCTACGAGTTTGTTTACAGAGGGCGCAGCTAAAATAAGTTTGTAGGTACTGGTTTGTCCTTTCAGGGCTACTGTAGATGGGCTGAGCTTCATGGAAGAGCGTTTCCTCTTCCCTCCGTAGATAAGAGCTGCGTCTACGATAATGAAACCGCAATGATTCTTAGCGTCAGGTGACTATACACTACTGAAAACATAGCTATGAATATTATATTCCACTTCTGCCAAAACATCCCTCTTATCAATGCACACTGCTCCTTAACACATGATTAAATAATGTACATCTCCTAACATCTTGTATTCTTATAATTAATGTTCTTAGATATGAGATGTGATGAGGACCTTCAAAGCATCCATCTGCAGTGTTATCCATTAGTGCTGAATTGGTACTGTACTGCACTGCACTGCACTGTACTGTACTGTACTGTACTGTACTGTACTGTACTGTACTGTACTGTACTGTACTGTACTGTACTGTACTGTACTGTACTGTACTGTACTGCACTGCACTGCACTTTACTGTACTGTACTGTACTGTACTGCACTGTACTGTACTGTACTGCACTGCACTGCACTGCACTGCACTGCACTGTACTGTACTGTACTGTACTGTACTGTACTGTACTGTACTGTACTGTACTGTACTGTACTGTACTGTACTGTACTGTGCTGTACTGTACTACACTGTACTGTGCTGTACTGCACTGTACTGTACTGTATTATACTGTGCTGTCAGCCTGACATTAAAGTAAAGCTCAGCACTTGTGAAAACATTAAATGAGTAATTATAATTGTCATTTTAACTCCAAAAGATTAATTGGAGCATTGCATTGCTTCACACGTAAGCCAGAGTGACTCTGTCTGGAGTTTAACTGGAGGAAATATGACATAATATGATGATGAATAAGTAAAAGGCTTGTCAGACATCCCAACATGAAAGATGTTTGGAAAGGCCGCAGATAAATGTGCTTGCAATGTTCTTCTGAAAGGCCAATTCAAATATTTATGAAAATAATTCACGTCGCCATAAAACAGCCGTAGGTTGTGATTTATTGTGCAGCTACTTCACTATTCAGTCACTTCAGAAGATCAATACTGACACAAGTGTCCTGATGATGTATCATCTACAGCAGCAGGGATGAAGTAGACCTGCACAAACTGTTTGTGGTCGCTCAGTTATTAGCACAGATTATCCTTTAATGACTAATGAACGGTCGATAGTCATAAGACACAAACACGCTCCACTGGGACTCACAGCCAGCTCTCAACGCACAGAAGATGCATTGTTGGATTAGTGAAGCAAATGTTTCAGCTTGGATAGGCCTTTAGGCACATTCGATTTTCATGATCCGACATCCAGACAGCAAGCACAATGATTTTATCAGACATGTCCTATAAAGTATTGTGCTATTTGTATAATTCATCCTATTAGGGGATTATAATGTCTTGCTTCAGACGAATACATGCATTTTGTAGTTTCTCTTCATCTGCTATTATTGTGTTGTATGTATGTGCATGATTTATTGCTGCTGTGAAGCCCTTTGTGACGTCTCTGCACTTGACAGGTGCTTATAAATAAAGTTACTTATTTAATTACTTAGTAAAAACACTTCAGGATGTTTCACTTTGGGGGGTTCAAGACTGAAAAAGGATGATAAAGAAATAAGATCCTCAGAAGAATAACTTAAAAACAGTCGTGTGGCACACGATGTTTCCACATGTCAACAGCAGTTTAGGAACTAGCAGAGTTCGTTTGGCTGTTAGTGCAGATGTTCCTCAACACTGCAGTCTGTAAGTTATACGACAATAATAGTAATATTAGTACCAACCATCAGTCATAAATGTTTAAACATATACTGTATAGCTTCAGTTTGACATGATAAATGACTAAAAATATAGCTTGTGCCAGCTGGATGCATCAATCACAGGAGCATGGGAACAAATCACTGCACCGTAACTAACCCCCAATATAAACAATTTGAGCAGTCTGCAAAATGTATCTCTAACTTCAGCCCAGCATTAGTAACACGGGCAAAATAATTTTATGCTTGACGGCTGGATGAGTCGTTCCTTTAGAGTCGCCTCTCATGGTATTGTTAAGTCCACAGGCAATTTCAGACTTAGTGCAGAAATTCAACTGGGAAAAAGTCCTGCCAGTCTGAAAAGTGTTAAAAACTGCCACACTGCTGCCAGACGTGCTGGAAGTAGCTGGGCAGAGTTGTGACAATGCAATGAAACAGCATTTTAGAAAGCATTTACTCAAAATACAGTCAACATTTTGTCATTATAAACACGGGACACGTACCATCTAAACACAGCATCCAATTTCCTCTAGCACTTACCGATAAAAAACTATTGACATTTTGTATGATAAAGTTGATGATCGTACATCAGACTGCAGATATCTCTGTGATTGTGTATCCATCATCACACAGCAACTCTACTTTTAGAAAATAGTGTTTATAATTACAGGTAACAGATACTGTTACCTGTAATTATAAACACTATTATAATGATTATAATTATAAACTCTAATTTTCCTGTAATTATAACAACAGTCAACTGTTGTTCCTGTTTGCTCTGATACACTAACGTCCCTGTTCAGGAGAGCTCCTACACTTAACCCTGTTTTCTACTAACAGTGTGTAATTTAATCTCCCTGCACATCATGTAGGAAACTGTTTCATAAGCTTCACAGTTTGGTAGTGAGTAACTGCTGGATATACAGTCCATACATCTAACTGATGCACCTGTTTACTATGATTTAAAGGACAAAGAGACGATCCTAACAGCAGATCAGTGAAGATATTAAGTGAATCATCTCAGTGCATGTTCAGTTCATTTCAAGCTTCTCCTCCGTCTTTCATGCTTGAGCACATTATTGCATTGTGAGCATCACTGTGCATGAATGCACTTCTGGATTTTGAATAATTCACCCCAGATTACATAACCAACATCGTCCACATTGTTCGCAAACCCTTCTCAGAGTATTCTGAACTCTTAAAGGCCACTTGGATGAAGCAAGCGGGGGAAAGATCCTCCCGAGAGTTGCGTTTCACTTCTGCAACAAGACAGCAGCAAACACCTCTAACACTTCATCACATGTAAATGCATCATAATATATTTTCATGATCGTCATATATCTGGAAGGAAAATGTTTAATTTGACTAATGCAAAAACAGAATTCTCAGGTAAGTCATGCAGCAAGAAATATTCTGCACAGCCTACACATCATTGGAAATGCATTTAATAGTGAAAAAGTTTGAAAATGACGTAGAGATGCTCTGAGTGTTGCATGCATGTACTTAGCCCATGCTAATGAATGGAAGGTCCGCACAACCTCTTAATCCACGTCCAATACGTCCCAGAGTGTCACATAAGTCATGGGTCACATAGAACCTTGTCCAACATGATCCAGCACCTCCGTCGCAACAGCCTGCATGCCGCTCTGAAGGTGAGCAGCCGGTGTCGGCCTCAGAGCGCAGCCGAGTGCCAGTCAGCTGCTGACTTCTTCTGAGCAGCAGTTGCTAGGTGATTACTCAACGCCAGTCACTGAGCACGCCTCTCTCTCTCTCTCTCTCTCTCTCTCTCTCTCTCTCTCTCTCTCTCTCTCTCTCTCTCTCTCTCTCTCTCTCTCTCTCCATGTTACATATCTATACACATTCTTCTCAGCATGGCCAGTGCTGAAACACAGTACAATCAGCTCCACAATGTGTCAACATTAATAGTCCAAAATATACAATTATATTCTAAAATTGTAAAATATTCTTTAACTATAATGTATAATTATGATACATCCCATAGAATTAATCTAAACCTGTGCATCCAATGCAACCCTGCAATGTAGGGACATTAACATCCAGTATCCTGCTCCTATCAGTGAGCTCCTTCCTCTCAAGGACAAAACCCAGATGGTGTCTTATCTTTGACCTCGTTACTTCAAGGCCACAAGACAGATGAATTGAATTCGCTGAGCATCAAATAATTAACCACATTATCAAAAGCTTCTTTTTTGCACAATAAAAGACCTCTCAGTAAACAAGATGTGACACAATTTAGCATATTTTAAGGGGTTTCTTTTGCTTTCCACTGATGACAAGCAGTCATATCAGAAGTTGAATGTCTCATGATGCCCAAAGGAGTCATTCAGAACATGAACTAATACATATTAATACTTATTGTGAGAAAGGCCAAGATTCAGGTGATAAAAGAGGAATAGATACCTGACTGAGAAACACAGAGACATGTGGACAGGAAGACCGGGCAGGATGAATGTCACTGTATCACCATGTAAAATCGGACTCCTGCTGTTTTACACTCCCTACTGACAAAGGACAAAACCAGCTGAGCTGCCACAGTATCAGCAAAACCAGACGAAGGGCGATCAAGTCTTATTGTGGGTTTGATTTTGAAGGACTAAAGGCAGTGGAGAGACACCAATTCAATAGAAGGCTGATTTATGTTTGAACGTCCAAATGAGGGACTGCTGCAAAACAGGAGACAACATGAGCTGTTTTTTAACCTCCCATGTCAAAAACAATCAGGTCCCTTACAAACTTGGACTGTTTTCTGTTTGAATTCAATTATGCCACGCTGGGGTTTAAACTGAGGAGACGGGCTCAACTAAGCAAACGTGTGGAAACATAGAAACACAGCTGACGAACAAGGAAATGATGTGGAAGACTAAAAGTAAGACAAAAACTGGGTTGTGTGATTCATTTTAACAACTTTACACACACATACTGTATGTCGGTGTCATGAGTTTACAGGTGCCTGAATACTTTAATCCAGAGATTTCGTTTTCAGACATCTAATTTGTGAAGGCTATTACATAAAAACCTTTCAGGGTTGGATTAAGACTCAAAAAGCTAAATAGTAATTTTCTGCAAGGATATTTTGCCGTTCTTAAGTCCTCTGTCAGATTCAGAGTTTTGATGATGTAACGACTCTGCGAGCAGAGATAAGGAAATAATACAGAGATGTTTGGATACGATCTTCCTGCTCCTCCCGTTCACATATCCGTTGTACACTTGGAGGGACTCTGGCATGAGCTGAGACCTGCTACTATGTTTGACCAACAGTGGATCCATGGAGACTCTTTTTTTTTTTTCGACCCCCTCCACCCGGCGCTCAGACACCAGAGGGCACGCTGTGTCCCTGCCACTTCCTGTTCATCAGCTTTGTCCAGTGGCTGCCCACCAGGCTGCCTCTACGGACTGATGGTAGCGACATACAAATCCCCCTCCCACTCGCTCAGCACTTAACAGATAACCCCCAAGTACATGAAAAACACATACAGCCGTAAACACCTTGTGTCACTTAAAGCATGTGCAAAGCATGAAGCATAAACATCCTATGATGAGTAATGGGTGACATTTAATGTGAAATATCAACGCCCCCTTTCCAGGCCACATGCAGGCGGACACGGCTCTGAACGAGGTGCCTTGCCATCCTTAAAAAAACAAATCACAATTGTGTTGCTTCAATGACCGTGGTCATCGGAAGCCGGACACAAAGTGAAGAGTGAATTGATGATCAGGCCATTTGAGCTTCGGTCAGCTCATGTCTGTGACGTTAAACAAACAAGCACATGGCCGCTCGCTCCCAGTCACAGAATACAGCTTCTGTCACGTGCCGAGCTGCATGAGCACCGTTACTATTGTAGCAGTAAGCAGCGTAAAGAAAAATAAATATTTAAATTGCATGCATGAGTGCACTCACACATGCAGTGACTTGACCACGTGTCCAAAACAAACAGGGCCTCATGTGAACGTGCATGTACTACATCAAACACCTATGCATGTATAAATATCCTCGAGCTCACTCAATTCCACACATATTACAGGAGAAGGAGAAAACTACATAACTAACATGAACAGCCATGACTATAAACATATCATCCATTGGCTCATGCTGTGCGTTGTGTGTGTTGTTTTGTTAGAGTGCTTGGCCGTCTGCAAGGGGACCGATATGTGTGGGAGAAAGAACAGATGTGTTAATTTGTTTAAAGTCTTCCTCATCCCTTTGAAGCAGGTGACATTTTCCCCATATTAGCCGGCATCAATTAGTGTTTGTTCTGTTCACCCGATAAATAATTTGAACCCTTTTTTCGCCCACCATGAAATGTATTTCAAGTCTCTGTGGATATTAAACTGCCAACGAGCCTCCCTGGGAGGTTCGGAGGCAGTTTGTTACCGCAGTACATCAGAGCTGGCAGACTCAGTCTCAGGTTTGATGTCACCAGCAACAAGAAACTAATTAAGCAATCTTCCTGCGTTGCGGAAACACTGGCGAGAATAAATCAGAAACATTGTCTGACAGAATTTGCAATAAACCGAGAGCCGGTATAACGATGATCCGTAAACAAGCTCATTACGTGGATTTGAACTTGGTAGCCGTTCAGTCGTAGCCTGGCTTGTGAGAGAGAGCCAGAAGATCAATGTATTGAAGCTGAAGCTGTCAAATGGACTTTGGTTGAACAGTATCAAGAAACACTGGACTACTGGACTGCAGGAGTGACGGAAACAGAACGTTTATTTTACCCATTATTATTATAAAGCACCGGATGAGCAGACATATGATTTAAAACATCCAGCTGACACATTTGTGATATATTCCTCTACGCAACATTACAACCATGCCAGATCTCATCAAAGCAAAACATTCCAATTTAATCTGCTAAACAGCCTTTGTCCAACTTCGTCTTAACAGAATCACATCACAAACAACTGTCAGAAATATTAAGGAATCATCAGAAGATGTAAAGTCTCATCTGGAACAAACCTTGCTGAAGAGCTGGCAGAGGGGCAACGTGAGGCCTACTAGTATTTCAACATGATCCTCTGCACAAATCCAGTTCGATATAGGTGTCCAGTCACACTCCTGACAAGTGTGCTGGCACAGACAGATATCCCATATATCAACAAACTCTATGGCTTTCGGTCCCAGAGGAAATGGGCTGTCTCACTCAGGAAACCAACCCAGGACAGCAGCTCCAGCAGAGAGGGGGGGTGAGAGAGGAGAGGGGCCACTGAACAGCATGACATCTACCAGCTAACACAGTCATAGTCTGGGGGGATTAAGAGATGGTGAGAACCTGCTTTGGTTTTCCACACAACAATACAGTTAATCTTTAGTATCTTTGTGTCCACATGGAATTTAAACTACGAAACCATCTATTATAAGTAAGACAAAATGATAAATGTCATGTTTGTGCATCTTAACAGCGAGTTTATCTTTCGTTGGGGGGACTACTGATACATAGAAGAAAGAGGAGCTGTTTCTCTTAAGCTATCTATTTCCATCTAGTGGTCAAAAGGTTTACACCTGCGGCACACAAACCTTTCTGGTGGCTTAACGGTGGAATACGTGACACACAAGCACCAAAATGATCCAACCTCTGATAACCAACAGGACACCTTATACACCGCCTACGCTTTGGCTCAGCCTGAGATCAATTCGTCGGAGTTTTCACATCCAGCAGGAACATGGTAAGACAGGTGGCTTTTGTCTGGCTTGAAGCAGCACCGCCAACGGGTCAGGAAATGAAATCACTATTGGACGGCGAGGACGGCTGCCTGTGAGCAACCCACTCCGGCACACTTTGTTCTGCAATCAATGACCTAATGATGTATAAGTGGCAGATTACTACTTTAAATATGCTGAAAACAGACGGAATTCACAGCCTTGTCAGATCTCTGACACGATCACTTATTTTGATTTATTCCGACATGTGTCACAAACTGCTATGTAGCCAGATAATTTCTGTAGTTTGATGCGGCCAAGTGACGTACTCACCTCCCACAGAGATCTGAACTCCCTCTGTTCAATGCGGAGGAGCTCGCTGAAGTCCCGCGTGACGATGGTAGCGTGCCGGGGGGTGTTATCCAGGATGGACTCCCCGAAGGCCGTGCCGGTCCCCAGTGTGCATATAGTGACAGCATCCTGCATGAGACACAGACACGCTGCTATGTGGAGATCATTCCTCCATTATCATAAGGAAGACATGAAATCAGAAGATTAAAACGCTGTACAAAACTAATGTAATGTTCGCGTTCTGCTGAAAATAGTCACTAGAGGAGTAGTGCTCGTCACGGAGCTGATCCCTCTCAAAGGTGAGAGGCAATCACCTGAACACTTGTGGCAAACGGGTGGATACACTCCAATCTGAGAAGGAATTACTCCAATCAGCATTCAGAACAACCTGAGCTGCAACAAGCTGTCGTATTGAAAATAACAAGTTGTGTAATAAGCAAATGCTCTTCAAAACAAGCCACAGTCAGACGTGGAATCATCTGCATTCGGGATCTATTTTCAAACACACTCGTTCAACATTCATTGACAAATAAAATGTGAGTATTTCTGATATGTTAAACAGGCTAGAAAACAAGATGCCAGAGAAAGAGGAGATCCTGCGGGTTTATTTATCAGATTTTAGATGAAACTATTGCGTCATATAGTGCAAAGAAATCACATGAATTGTACCTGATAACTTGATGTCCCTGACACTTTAACATCCAGTGAACCAGACAGGACGGCGTACCAGCTGGTGCCGATGTCTCCCTGGCGGTACACTGAAAAACACGGCACAGATTAAAATGAGGGAAACGTCCTTCTTCGTAGTTTTTAATAAACTCATATAGACAAGGGGATGTTTCTGAGTGTGCATTTTGACCAACAGGTGATGCCTTTCTCCAAGCACTCATAGAAGCAACAGAGGCATATTTGCTTGAGCAAACTGGGGTGAAACCTCTCGAAGGCCTTCACGTTCTTTAGACGTGCCAGGATGATGTCGACATCTTCCCCGGAGCGTTCTGCAGGCCTGGAGAAATTGAAATAAAAGGAAAACGTATTGGTAGCTGATAAATTAAATCAACATTAGGTAGGTATATAAGCTGCAGAGCCTGCATCAGCAAAAGAACCAGAAATTCAAGTTGGATCGTGAAAATATCTGAAGCTCTGTGGGAGACATGAGGCACCGATTCATCCCCGAGCTGAAATGTACTTTAGACTAATGTAAAGCTCTTAACCTGCACTCTGCTCTTAGCTTTTATTATCTAGCATCCAGACGAATATGTCAGATGTGTTGCATTTGTGGAACAAATTGTGTATCACATGCAGGATAGGAAAAGTGTTTTTTTAATGTGTTTCTTCCTTTTCAACTCAGTCAGGTGACCGAGTGTCATACTTTCACTCTTCCTCTTCAACCAGGCACATTTTCATGTCAGATACTTCAAGCTATCTGGTGAATGTGTTTCTCTTTAAAGGAAAGAATCTATTTCTGGTGGTGGATCATCTAAAAAGAGATTGTTAAAATAAAGAAAGAATTGCTTCGCATTTGAAAGTCATGCCAGAGATCAACTCTATTGATTGTTGTTCATCACGTGGAGCTCTAACAAAGTGAGTGACCAGAGCTGTGCCAGATAACACCCATCACAGATGTGTCAGTGCGTGTTGTATCGGCCTGCCCCCGCATGAATTACACGGTAACATCTGATGTAACATGTGGGCGGTTGTACTGGCGCCTACATCACCTTTGGATGTGTGTCCATTCCTTAAAAAATAAAACAGTGTCAATAATTCAAAAATGGAAACAGGCACTGCAAAACTAATTCAACGTGCCGTATTATCTGGCTGTTTTTTTTTTTGCACCTGCAGCCATGCTTGAGGCGTGATCTGCTCTACTACAGCGACATTTGCTGAAGAGGAGGTGCAAGTCCCACATCATCATAGCACTGTATGTGAATAGAGGACTACAAGGCAGGAGACAAATAAAAATGTAAACAACCTGCTCACAGATTGGAATATAAAACCAGTATGAGCATTTAAAAAAAAAAACAACCTTGAACCTGATGTGGCAGCTGCCTCTAAATTACAACTATTAGTATTGTAAACAGTTAAAAAAAAAAAGTGACACCCATGCATCATGTTGAATTCCACCGTTAGTACACAGTCAATTTACCACATGTGCAGGTAATACTGTGACGCTTCATTGATTTTGACTTTGGTGACAGCATGATAAGGTGAAGCCTGCTATGTGCTGGGAAGAGGTGAGTCACACAAGAACCGTTCGATTTGAGCGTCACAGGTGGCTTCTGCGACTAACCGCAGGATATTACTGTGTAAACACGTCTGGCAGACTGCGTCACTTGGCTGTTTATAGCTGATGTACTTTGAACCTTTCTTTGGGACACCCACCTTCTCCTTGTCCTGTGTATAGGTGGACTGTTTACACCTGAGCTGCATGCGTCCAATACCCTTACCTGTCTGGCACCCATGTTGAGCACTATCCTGATGTTAAAGCAAGGTTGTACTACATGCATAGCAGATTCACACAAAAAAATGATGTATGAACCCCCAGAATATTTACCATTGATATAGTTATATATATTCTGGGGGCACAACCCAATAATCAAATACCCCCCATACATTTATAGGAAAAAATAAATGATCTGCTTTTATACATCAGACAACTAGACACCACTGTGACATAATCCTAAACAAATATAATCATGATCATAACTTCTTGCTAATCCATGAACCATCACTAACGTTATCTAAGTTAGCTGGATAGTTGATCAGCCCTACAATAATCCAGGGAGCAGCAATGGTGCTCAAAGGTGTATCAAACTTTTGTTGGTGATAAAACAGAGCAACGTATAGAGCAATGGGAATTTAAATAATTTTGATTCCAGAGTCCAGAGCCCCCTGGCAGACTTGGACCCCCCCCCCCCCCCAACTCTTTCTCCGGCCCTGTCAGTATACATACAGTACTGTAACTAAACGTACAGCATTATCAACATAGCAAGCACCTTTCCTAAATTAGCACCCTGATCATATAGATTATTGTACTACTTACTACAGTTAGTTGAGCACAGAAATACTAATCCTGATAGTTTGTCAACAAGACAATAACACAATGTCCTGATATGAACGGTGCAACCTTAAAAGGCCCACGTGGACCTTTTAATATAATCTAAAGGAAGTTCTCAGACGTTAAATCCTGTTTCCACTCTGAAATCAAAGCATCCGTGCACATTGAAACACAACGCCCAAAGTACTGAGGGAGACTCAGAATCGCATCGACACTCAGCGATTCCTCGCTGCAGCGGAGTTGACGGACGCAGTGGCGTGATTTAGGTGGATTACCTCTTATCCAGACAAATAATCCAGCCGGCTGGTTCCGACGAGTGTGAAGAAACGTGCGCTGCTACCATCTTGTGACTCTGCTGCTGATGCTGCGTCGGAGAGGAGAGGAGAGGAGAGGCTGCAACGAATCACCGCTGACAGCACGAGCCGTCCGTGCGTCTCCTCACCTGCCCACCAGCTGCAGCAACAGGAAGTGTCTCAGTCCATCTACTGAGGAGAACTCTGCCCAGATTCTCATGTTGATGCAATTTAGCGTCATAAAAAAAAACATTTTGGAGGCTTCAAGTTCTCTTCAATTATATTGTTGTTCACTGTGAGGTGTTTGAATGAGAGACGGAACGTTCCAAACACTCTTTAATAGGCTAACATAATCCAACAAACATAATATAAAATCTGATTTATTTTAGGGCTGTTATTTGAGATGAATTAGTCTCATTAGTTAGTAGTTATAAAATAAATTGTAATCCATTGGTTTGACTACCGGTAGTCATTTAAAAATGTCAAAAGTTGCCCACCTAGTGTAGCAGCACATACCAGCTCATATACTCTTGTCACCTCCTAACACCATCTCACTCCTGCACATTGATCTTGAAAACATTGACTGAAAGGGAAAGCCGACTGATTCAAAAATCAGGTACTTCTTGTATAAATATGTTGCATTTTGTAAGAATGTAAGAACTTTAAACAAGCACCAGATGGAAACAGTTGTATCGAGGATACACATATTTGATCAAGTATTACATCTATGAAGGAATTATCAAAGAAGAAGAATGAAAAGTTGAGGTGGTATTTGGAAGACTGCATCCAGTGGCCATGTGACTTACAATGAAGTATCTTCTCTACTGCATGGCAGACTGCAGTTTACAGTTGCCACTTGCTGTATAGGAAATTGCAGTGTCTTCTATGAAAGTGAGAACATTTCTATGATGCCTTAGAGGAATTGATGTTTGTAATAAGAGGCCAGATAATGAGAGGTGCATTGGTGTCTTTCAGTTACCTTGGCAACAAACTGTGACAGACTCGGACATATAGAGTTGTTCAGCTCCACAAAGCCTTCTGTGCTGACAAAACTGTTGAGAATGATCTGAATCCCTATGTTTTATTTTTATGTCTTTGTTTCCTCTGCCAAGGTGTTTATGTTTTCACTCTGCTGTGTTTCAGGAGGATTATGCAGACCTTCAATGCTGAAGTTGTGTTACCACCCATAATTATATTAATGATGCAAAATAAAATAAACTAGAAGTGAGTTAAAAGGACCCCTTTTAAGTTTCCTTGTCTGCACATAAAATTGAAGTTGATGGGGCAGTTGGGGTTGACTCCTGTCACTTGGAAAGCCATGGAGTCAAATGTGTGAGTATTTCTGCTTAGAGAGTGAAATTGTATAAAAGAAGACAAATTAAAAAACGTGTGTGAGGAGTGAAATTTGCGGCTGTGAGTTATACAGATATTTTTATATTCAACACCTTCTCCCACTCTGTGCGTGATGTTACCCACTCTAGCCTCTGAACATTCCATGAATTAAATGCCCTACCTCTCAATCATAGAGAAAGAGATTTTTCTCTTTGTGTATGTGCCCCGTGATTTGGATCTGCTCCAAAATCGAATGGATTATTCCCTGGCCCGTGCTCCAATCCTCTACCAAGTTTCATGAAAATCAGACTGATAGTTACGCCGTAATCCCTCTGACAGACAGACAAACAGATGGCAGAGAAAACAGAGCCTCATTGACAGAGGTGAGAAATAAACAACAAATGTGGTGCCATTAAGAAGCAAACTGGCCCTTTTATAGTACTCTGAACAGTAATGAGCCTCTGTTCAAAGGCTTCCTCTGTGTGGAGACCGACAACAACACAGTGTTCGTAGGAAGATGTAAAGAAATTTCTCACACACACACACTCACACTCACATGCAAGCACATTACACACAAACACAGCAATTACACTTGTTTTGTCCAACGACTGACCTATATATAATTAAGCCTTATTTGAAAGCTTAACTGATGAAAATCACAGTAACATTAATAATCAATTCATTATTGATAACATAAGTTGCTTTAATGTCTTTGCAGTCTGATAGTTAACAGCTGTTCTTTGTGTTTATCTCCTTTTAGCAGACAGCAAATTAAATCCTTTACTGTTATCTTCCAGAAGATGGCAGCATTTTCTCTGTAAAAACTCAGATTATGAGCACAAAGAGAAAAGATCTTACCTTATCTCAGTATAAAAGATTCCTCCAGGCTGTAGTCAAGGCCTCAGTTTGACAATGAAACATCTAATTTGAGCAAAAATGTCCATAACACTCAATGGCTTCATCAAAAACAATGAGGGCATCATACACTATTTGTTTTAACTGCTAAAATCTTTCTTGACTGCTTTTTTCTTTGTTCTGTATATGATTTTTGTTTTGTAGAACATTCTCTTAACTCAATGTCCAATCATTATTAGTAAGTGGACCTTCATTTTTGATAAACTTCTGGCTAAGGTTAAGAATTTAGACGCTCTCGTTTTGGATGGGCACATCGTTTTATCTATTTACATAAGCAGCATTTGGAACTCCCATCACAAGGTCTTCTTCATTGTGATGGGCTGGACTGAGATTACTCCAGCCAGATATATTCACCTGCTGCTGCTCTCCTTTGGTTAGTCTCGTTCCTTCCATGTTGTTTGAGAGGTTGTCATGGGACTGCTGTCCTGGCTGCGGCGTGCCATGATATCCCCGGGAGAAAGCCCACTGACTGTGTATATATGGCTTTTCAGACCCTCAGTTGCTAGGAGATGATCTAGGCAGCTTGAAATAGTAAATACAAGGACACATGCAGCTCGTATGTGCACACACAGCATCATTTCAGATGCATATGAGCACTCGGAAAGATGTGAAGAGTTAATTTGTTAAGATGAAAGGTAAAAATATATCTAAAAATGATTGAAAATCTAAATTGAATTAAAGGAAAACATTCAAGTTTAATACATGTTTTTTGTAATTTATTCCAAATCTCTCACAGCTCCAAAATGTTATGAGTTCAGGTTCAATTAAATCATTACTTTAATACCACTGATATTTTGTCTTTTGTCTGAGAAGAATTTTGTGATATCTCACCATTTATTTTGGCCGACATGCGTAGTATTTAAAGGGGGAAAGTTTAAATCATAAAATCAAACCAATAACGTTTACTTAACTGTGTTCACCAATAAATGACACGGCTCAGATTTCTCACTTCCAATCCTGAGAGCTCTTGGCGGCCGAATGTCGACAGATTTACAGAAAGAACACATTAGAAAGTCGTAATGAACTGTGTAAACAAAGTTAGATAAACAATGTGCCTGTGAGTGGTCTTACGAAGCTACACAAATCTTCACATATCAGATATCCAACATTTCAAATGGAATGTGAGGCCAGATAACTCCAAAGGAAATGCCTGAGGATTGGACCTTTTCCAGAAACGTCTCACTGAATGTTTTAAAACACTAATTTATAACTGTGACATGATGGGCTGAAGTAGCCTAGAAGGATTATTTTAACATAAATTCAACAGAATCTAATAGTAAAGAGCTAAAAATAACGCTCTGCGGAAGGAATAACTAAAAGTGTTGATAAGGGATCAATATTTAATATATTGTGCAATTAAATATGTAGACCGGATTAGACTTTAGGCAACAGAAAAAAAGGGTTATGCTCACAAAAATGCCTAAATAGATCACCATCTGTTTATGCCTCTTGCTGCAATCCGGGCCATTGTTTGTGTACTGTTACATAATTCTCCTTATGTTTAGTTACATCCATGTTTACAAATTATTGTTTGATGATGAATCACAGAAATGATTTATCAAATATAAGAACATGCACTTTTAAAACGGGGAAGAAAATCGACTGACATGTGTATACAAAGTGTGTTAATGGGGAAATAAATCATGTATTTTATTCATTCTCTTATTCAGATATTCAGTTGATATCCATGAAAGTGGAGATCAAAGAATTTCCTCTCCCACTTGAAATTAGTTCTGCTTCCTGACAGTTTGATTGGATGTTATTTTTGCTATGTAGGTTCTCAGCCACCAAGGAAATCTTGACTACACTCTTGTTCAGTATCTTCAAAGAAACCAAATTATGTGCATCACAAAGTGGGCGAAAAACTGTAATGAGGCCGATAACAGTAAGAGGTGCATATAACATAACTTGCACAGTATTGCTCCCTGGGGAGGGGAACGATTTCAAAGAAGTATGGCTAGTTAAAAACAGATTATGTTTGTGTCTTCATACACAGGTTTATATCCATGAAGCCATTTCTGTTATCATTCACAAATTTCAGCATTAAGATAAAAATAAGACGAGGTCTCAAAACACATATAGGATCTCTGCTGGTGACCCACTTCTATTGAGGCCAAATATAATGTGAATAGGTGAACTAATAATGTCATGTTAAGAAACACATGTCAAATCTGCTGTAACTTCACAAGTGAGACTAATCTTAAAAACCGTAACCTAGATTAAAAATAGTGGAGTGTCTGTTTTCCTTGTCTCAGAATGATTTAAGAGAATGTATCAAGGCGGCTACTCATTAGTGGAAAGTTGTAACAGTGGAGCTCTGAAATGTGTAGAAGTATAAAAAGTAAAAGTACAATTTTGTTGTTGATGAAAGGGATAAGAAACAAAATCTGGGTTTTGCTGTGTGCGTGTATTTTTGTGTGTGTGTGACTTTTGTTAATGAAATGGATAAGTTGAGAGGAAAACTGCAGCAGACTAGATCAATTCATGTGGGTAGTATTCGGAGATGTGGTGAGGTTTAGCAGTGCATAGGTCTAGGGGATGTCTCATGTACAGTAAGCTCTTTCCCACGCTTTTGTGTTGGAGCTACTCGTGTCTCCACGCCGTTCTATAGCGGGGGAGGAGGGGAGGAGGACAGTGGGGTGAGGCAGAGTGGTGGGTTCAGTCCTGGAATGTGCGCACGTTCCCGAGTCTCTGTGTTCTCGTCTGGCGCGCCGTGCATAGACAGACTCGTGTGCGCGCGCAGCCTGCGACAGGTTTGGAAGTGCGAGGAGGAGGCAGGAAAACGCTGGAGCGGGGAATGATGGCGGTGAGCGAGAAGAAGGGAGAAGTTTGATACTGTAAAACTGGGACGTTGTAGGCGATCTTTTGGCGCCTTACACGATGAAGCAAGTTGGAGGTGAGATCTGTTTCAAGTTGTTCGCCTTTCTAAGAGGTTGGGTCAACATTTTCACCGGCTTGTACTTGAAACTGCCACAATGAATTGTTCACCAAGACGCTAACTTAAACGTCCAGGCTGTGTTGAACTGTTGGCACATTAGGTTCAAGTTAATTTCGCTTTTTTCATCTGTGGTTTAATTTTGCGTCACCAACAACACCAACATTGTTTAACTGGTTCAACTTAGTACAGTTAAAAGTCGATGCTTGTTGATAATTTTGGTTAATCTTTAGCCAACGCCGGTAAGTAAATCGGACAACCATCGAAGTAGATACAGCTAACGCTACAAACGGCTTCGCAAGCTAGCCTGATAAGTTATGAACTGTTAACGTTACCCTTTGTTGTAACGTTGACACAGTTTTGATTTGTATGCAGAAAAATATAGAGTACTATTGTTGGGCATGTTGAACAGTAACGTTATTGGGTCTTAGTGTTAACATAGTTTACTGTTTGTTTCCATCTCAGATGACTTTGCTTTGAGTGTTTGAGTTGAAGAAGCACCGCCGGACCCATGGCACCGCTTGTGTAGAGGCGGGGAGGAAATAGTTCACCGACCAACACCAAGTGTCTTTCGTATTGGGCTGTAATTAAAAACCAAGCAAACATGATCCAAGCGGAAAATAAAGGAGCCGAAAGGACCCTGAGGAGCGCGTCCCCTCACAGAAATGCATACAAGTCTGACTTCCACGCTATCAAGTGCTCCTTCGATGGTCCCAAATCCGAGGGCTCTGCCAAATCATATGCAAATGGCTCCAGTGACACCCGGGAGGACTCAAGGGGGCGACCTTTTGGGACCAGAGTGAACAAGATAAAGAATATATTTCTACAGATGGACGGTCACCAACAGGAGTGCCAAGATGTGAAAGTAACTTTGAAAGCTGACGTGTCCCCACCGAAGCAGCAGTTTCCGGTCAACACGCCAAGAGTCAGCTTAAACAGTGCTACCACCCCTGAATCTCTCAATTTAGATAAAACTCCCAAGGGAGAGGATGTGGAGATTGACAAAGTGGCTTTGGCAGAGAAGTTTTCAGTGACCAGGAAACTTTTTGAGAGGGGCCTCACAGAACAGCCTGCAGTTGAAAAGCAGTCTTCAAACAGAGTAGTAAATCGTTTGTCTCTCGGCAGTGCTTCTGATGAGGGGATAAGCACACGGAAAGAGACCGCTACCAAATCAGACCAAACTCCTACATCTGCAGTTAAATATAGACCGGTTGAAAATGCTGATAGTGAGAGAAGGCATGTGGCAAGAGTGTCACTTAATGCAGGACCCATGTCCAAAAGGTTGGGGAATTACATTGCTGGAAATGACTCCGGTGACACCATAGCTGCTGCAAAGGGGGAAGTGGTGCCTGCTAAACCTGACAGTACCACTGAACACTCACTGCCTACCTCTCCATCAAGGAGCACCTTACACAAACCCGCGTCTCCTGTTAAAGAACCCATAAACTCTTCCCCTGTAGCTGATGCCACTAACAAGAATAGTGTCGAACTCAAACCAACGTTTCCAGCTACTAATGCGGCTTACAAATCCACATCTACAACTGATATTACTCCCAAAACACTCTCACCAGAGCAAACAACCTCAATTAGTTATAACTACAAGCGCTCCTCATCCTCGGGTGATGGATTGAGTAGTACATCTGTTGGTGGGGATGAAGGCAAGCCGTGTAGTCCATCCCCGAGGGATGTGAAGCAGCCTGTTCCATCAGCTGGTGGCTTGCAGAACACCATCAGGGCCAAATCCTCTGAAAAAGCCAAAAGTAAGGACAATATTGTTCAGAGTCCTACCAGGGATAAGAAACCAAGCCAGACTTCCTCTTTGGACTCCAGAGGGGTGGGTATGGTACGTGCAGAGCTTGTAGTTGTTCAGAATGAGTCGTCTGAGAGTGAGGAGAACGAAGATGAGAGCATTACAGATAATGTGTTTGATGAGCAGAATGCGCAAAGAGCCAAAGACCTATCAACAGACCTGAAAAGGACCCTTCCACCGGGAAAACAGAATTGTGACCCTCCCGATCATGTCATTGCAAGAGACATTGCGAAAGAGACACAAAGGGCAGCAGAGACTCTGGGTGAAGGTATAATCTTGGAGGACGATGATGGACTTGAGCTGAAAGAGGAGAGTAAGGAAGACGTTTTAGTTGGGAGTCAAGACGATGAAGGTAACCGTGAGGAAGATGAAGTTGCAGAGGAGGAGAGTGAACTAGAGGAGCAAGTTAGGCAAAGCATCGTGGACAGAGCCTCACCAGTAGTGTATGGTATTGAGAATGCAGCATTTGTGGATGACAAGGATGTAGACCAGATCCTAATGGAAGATGAAGAGGAGGAGGATGCAGAGGAAGAGAACCAAATGTACAGGGAGAATGATGATTGTTACGAGGCCCCGGGGCTCTCGGATGAAGAGGGGCCTCCCCTAAAGAGGAAAATCAAGTTCTCCACAAATCCCATTCTGGTAAGTGTTTTTCGTATACATTAAACATTGCTGCTCAACGAATGCACCTCAAACATATCGCACACAGCAGTCTCATCATAAACAACATGCCACTTTTAAACAGAGATTATGCCATAATGCGGTAAACGTTACCCCACCATTATGCTGCTTCGCTTGTTTACACTGAGCCAAACAAACACGGTGAACTGCTGACCCAGCATGTGATTTTAGATAAAATGCCATAATCCATTACGTAATCAGAGGCATGTCGTGAAACACAACGACATTGGTGTCTAGCGTGATGCTGTACTGCCATTCAAGTTGACTCTTTTACACAGTCTTTGATTCAACGTTGACAGCCTCCACTGCCAGCATAACGTTGGAACAATTCCCCCTCCCACGTTCAGTCAACATACAATTTATACAAAACTTGAGGCGTTATGACGATGAAATATTCGTGCCTTGAACTTTGCTGTGTGAAATGGGCTGCAGTCTCACTGATACACCTGGGTGTTTCCCTGCAGACAGAGTGTAAAGCATCGCAGAGCTAGATTGACTGCTTTTGTCTGGCATGTTGATGTCACAGCTACTGCACTCTATTATTAGACACGAATGGTTACAGTTAAAAAAAATCTAAACCATTATTTATCTAATCTTAGTCACCAGGGAGGCTGATAGTTTGACAATCAGATAGCCTAATCTCGATTTGATGGTAAGGAGTAGTGGGGGAAAGGGATGAGTAGTTTAGGGATGGGAGGAAACTACATTGTTTGCGGCTATACTGTAAGTATTGTTGACATTGTGTAAGAGCTTGTGAGGGCAGGGTAACAGTCATTAAGCTCTCCTAGAATAGTCAGATGTGCTCTAGGAATTGTATTGAATGATGACCAAGAAAAAGCAAGCACTTATATAACTGCAACTAATATCCTTAATGATCTGATATTATAATTTGAATATCAATACTATGTATTTGATATGTCTTCTAACTTGAAAGTGTTTTGTTCACTGGTTTTCCAGCGTCTATAATCTATTTTGGCATTGCCACACAGCATGTGTTGTGAATATTGCCAATGGGTGTTTTAAGGATGTGGTGGAAGTGGAGATAATAACTTTTATCACAGATGTTACCCTATCAGCATATCTAATCAACATTTTGCTAGAATGGGGGAAAAATCATTCCAGTGCATTCCTCACTGCCTGTGAACGGCTCAGTGTTTATCCAGGCCTTAAAATTTGCTGTTATATCAGGGTGTGGATCCCTCACATCCCAGTCATCCTGGCAGGGGGTCCTGGGAGAGGGGACTGGAGTCTGACCTGCTTGAGGGCACACAAACAACAGCGTGACTCCTCTGCCCCAAGTGGAGCAGTGACAGAGATAAACACAACTGTATAGTTCTCAACAATTTACTAGATTACGTCTACTCTCTGAAGCGGTTCATGCACTGCTAGTGATACAGGGGGACTTTATGTAAAAGTGAAATGGCTGACAGAATGTTGGAGCTGTTGATATGTGTACAAGCTTATTTCAATATACATCTCCAGAAATAATATTTTTCATTAAGTTTTTTGTCTCTGCTCATTAAAGAAACACTTTGCTTTCTGCTGTAAGACAGGCATTCAGGCTTTAGTTGTGTATAATGTAATATACTGCCAGTAAATTATTTGTGCAAAATTAAAGCACGAGAGGTTATGGCAATTTACAACATTGACTAATTATAACATATCCAGCTTATTTGACTAGAAAAAAGGGCTGCAAGTAATTGTGATTTTCCTTCTGTGGAGTTCATATTTTCTATGAAGGATTTAACCATGTAGTTGAAAAATTGTACATGGTATCCTGGTAGCCTACTGGTTAAGCTACCGCCTCTATGTCTAATCTCTCTTCACATTCACTTCACAATTCATTGGAATCATTGTAATGTGTAAATTTCTCTGTCGTGAGACATTAAAGGTTTTCTTATTCTGATTCTGATTCTCTGAGGCCATCAATTCCTTTTATCAAAAGCCTGTATGTTTTTCTGACATGCTGCCAGACAAGTTGCGTGGCAGAGAGGAAGAAATGTCATTAAGAAAGATGTCACCGATAGCAATATGTACTGATGACAGTAACTTCATCAATAGCAATCAGAAGATTGTTCAATAGTTTGACTTATATGCATTAATTACAACCCTCCAACAAAGCACGTGTATGTAAATTAAGCAGTCACATTCTACTCTTTTTTCCTTTTTCCTTTCTTAAAAACAATAAAATGCTGAATTTCAGTAGATCAATAATTATTGATCTACTGAAATTCAGCATTTTATTGTTGCCAGTTTTTCATCGCAAGCCCTAAGTGCGGATAGTAATGCCTTTAAAAATTATTATTCCAGTAAGGGTACGAACACAAGCACAATGCTTAAACATGGTTCTATGCAACATGGATTTAAAGTTTAGGAATGCCATGTATTTGACACTTTGAACCAGTGCTACTGGTACAAACTGAGCAGCACGTCTAACACTAAGGACAAATATCCTTTGTTATAGTAACATTAGTTGCTACATAAACAGCAGTTGACCATTGGATCTTTTGCCCGCATAAAAAACATACCTAACTTTTTCTACGGTTTCTGCATTGCTTTTCAGACTTAAGAGATAATAAAGTAGTTGTAAGAGAATATATGAATAACTGGATTAATCAAGGTTATGGTATGTTTGTTAGGTAACTAAGTCACATAAAAGTGCTTAGCCAACATTTCTACCTGAGGCCAGGCTAACAAAAGCCTCCTCCTATCCCTGCATGTCTCCAAAGTCTGCTAGTAAGAGCTGACATTCTGAGCAAGCACTAGTGTTGAAGTTCACTTGGAAAAAGAAACTTCTTTTTCAGATTCTGGCTTGCAACGGGACTAGGTCCCAATGTAACCTGAGTCATCTTGACTGAGGAGGTGTTCTATATAAAAGAAAGGTTCTCTTTGTGGGGGAGCAGACATTCTCAACTCATATCACTCTTATCAAGGTAGAAAGGACAATGTGGATCAACAGGGCTATCTAATGGAGTCAACATGATTATAGACTACTTTTATTATTCTTGGACGTTAACAAAGTCGAAGTCTTATGCCAACCGTTAAAGGTTTGGGGTTTATATGCTTGGCTTATAGTTATATTGTGATGAAAATATTCTAAATATTCTAAATATGAATGATAATAGCACTATATTGCTAGGCTGCAAAGGCACTGCAGTTGCTTTTCACCTTAGGTGTCTGATGTTTTTGCATTTCTTCTGCATATATGTTGATGCAGAGTCACACTTTAGTGGGACATTGAAGGGCTTCATTTACATGTCTGGTCTGTCAGTATACAAGTCTGCTATACTTTCTAGCTGTATGAGCTGTACAAATATTGCTCTGTTGATTAGGATTATATCATTGGACTTTAGCATTTTGTTTTTTCTCTACAATAAAAACACAAGGTTTGCATATGTAAACATGTTCTCCTTCAGAGAAAACGTTGAACTTCAGGTCACATGTATTAATAGATACTAGTTGACGTCTAGTGGAATTTGTTTTTGTGCTGAAAACTAGAGTATGGCTAGAAGCCAAGACTTTCTGAATGATTAACATACCTAGCTGCAGGTGTGTTATCTGCTTGGGGACAAAGACTGCACTGTCATCTTCGGGGCAGTTATGTTGGATATCTGAGGAGATTGACTTGAGTTTTATGGGTCATATTTAGCGATGGGAATGGAAGAGGTTCATTTTGAGAACCTGTTTTCCGATCCATCAGAACTGCATGTCCCAGAACCTCTCAGTTACCTTTATCAATACAAGTAGAACAATGACAAAACAATGCTGTCTAACTCAAATGGATATGCTAGTGGAAACTTGTAACAAGTAGGAGAAATGGCAGAGGAAGAAATTATCCACGGGTGCTGGTTTTAATGTTCGTGTAATGATAATCTCGAGTAAGGGTGTAAACACAAGCAATATGCTGAATCATCTTTCTACCATGGGAGACAGGAAATTACTGAAGATAATCAAAGAATTGGACCGATAAGCAGGATCGAATGAAGAATGGCTTTAGTATCAATAAAAGCTTATCTATTCCCAGCACTTGTTATGGCGCACAGGAATGTAGATTAAACACGAGTCAAGAACCAGTTATCCTTAATAGAAAAGAAATTGTCTAATAAAAGGATTTGCACCTGCCGCTTTGCCCCACCCGGATAGTGAGAGGAAGTACCACCAGCAGTTCATGGTCTAATGAACACATTGTCCCTTCTCAAAAACAGGATCGTCGGGATCATTGTCACGAAATGAATTCATGATTTCTGTTAGAACAATAATGCAAAAGGTGTGCTCTTGTCACATAGTCTGTTCATTATTTTGTCATACACAACTGGACAAAGCTCAACAATATGTGTTGCCCAACTGTCAGGGGAAGTATACTTTTAAGATGACAGGCTCAGGACGTTCTACCAAACGAACAAAAAAACCCTCAGAAAATACACAATATATCACTCTGTGGAGTTTATTATAGTACACACATCTCATTATAACAGTGGATAGTACTTTGATGCTGGAAAGTATTTCAGTTTGGTTTTTAAAATCTGGAAGCAAGTATGCCAACTCACCCAAGGCCTCTTATACCATTTTCCAATCTTGGAAAGAACTTCTTGTTTTTAATGATAGGATAATTCTGATGTGGTGATGCTTTGGTGGCTGCCTTTGCTTTTGAAGTTGGCTGTGTGGAAAGTGACCAGTGTTACCCATTAATTTCCCACAAAGGTTTAATTAGTCCCGACGCAGTTTCTTTATGCTGTTTTTTACCTTCTCATAATAACATAGAAGATCCCTTTTGTTCTGTGTTTGACTCATTAATGCAGTCAATCAAGTACCAGTTTGAGCTCCCATGTGTTCGAGCGACCCCACATACAGCGGGGGAGAGGTTGACTGACTGACCAATTGAAGTGAACAATCTCCCCTCGCTCACTGATTGTCTATTGACATTCGCTCTGTAGTCCTCCAATATAACGAGAGAAGAAAACAGCCATGTTTGCTCTGCAGAGAGCTCTGCACTGAGAGAGACATCTGATTGTTAGAAGATGTGGACACGGTTGATATCTTAGGAGCAAGGACACACCACTTTTATTCATTTAGACCCGGTGTTGTTCTCTCCTGACCCTCTGTGCGCGCTAACTGTTCAACACTCAAACTCAATATAGCCTGATAAAATATGCACTTTTGAATGGCATACGGTCTACCAGCATGGCATTTGTGATTGTCTGAGAGATTGTGATCGACATATTGGGCGCTACTGCCACAGTGTTTCTACATGCTATCTGAAATGGGTCTTCTGCTGGCAAGAGAAATGTCTGGCTCCACCCTCATTCAATCAGCAGTCAGGCCCTCATAGGTCCTGGGTTCCCTCCAAGCACCTGGGTTGGTGGGTAACTATCTTTCAAGAGTGGAATACTAATGCAGCATGCTCAGTGCTTTTCATTATACAACTTGGAATGGGATGAGTTTTGGGTTGATTATGATAGCCTTATATGGTTCATTATGTGATGATAGACAAACACATCAGCATGTTCTGTGTATGTTGACTGAGGGTTAACATAAATTGTGTTAAATGTGTTCAGAAGCCCTTGATGGACAAAACTAGCTTTTGTAGGCATTAATAAATAAACCTGTTTAGCTTGTTCATGTTTGCACTTCTTTGGAAATTATTCCTTCATGACACTCCTCTTGGTCTTGTCAGACTCCAACTATTCCTGCACTAGGACAAACATGTTTAAAAGCTTAAGACGGATATATGCAGAACTTGATTTGGTTTAAGTCCTCCGCCGTTCACTTCACCAAGGATTGATAATTTCAAGGGCGTGTATTCAGGAAGTACCAGGAATATAGTTGGTTCTCTTTCCTGGTGTGTTTATACAGACCTAGAGAACTGGGCCTCATCCCTTCTTTCCTAATTACTCTATGAGCGCCAGGCAGCCGCCCCTGGCCCAGCTGGCACTCGCAGCATGCTTTGATTTGTTGTCTTTTTGTAAACCCGCTTACATTACCAGCTCCTCAATCCAGTGGTCACCCCTTGTTTTGCAGTGGTTTTCTTTCCTTGCAGCTGCTGACTCATTTCCCACAATGGTATTCTGTTGTGGGTAGGTGAATGAGGGTAAGATGGAAAAGGCTTATAGTAAAGTGTGGGCTTGTGCATACATCTCTGCATATGAACACATGAACAAAGCATAGACCACTGCACTAGTTGAAGATGGATACAAATCCCTCATATGCCCAACAAAACCGTGATTAGTAATTTAGGGACGGAGAAAGGCATCTAAAAAACACAGGGATTACCTTGCCCTGTGTAAACTTGTACAGAAGTTATTAGTTTTTTCATCTCATACTTGTTTGTCTGCCTAATAAGCAGTTTGATCTGATAACAGGATACAGTGAAGAGGTTGATTTCTATCTTTCTTTCAAAAAAAGAGAAGTTACACCATGAAGCAGACTATTCAAAAAAGGCCTGTGAGTCAATGGCAATATCAAAATCAGCCATGAGAGTCTGGGTGATGTGGGAGGGAGAAGTCAAAACGAAGTTGCTGATCCACTACTAATGCACAGGCCCAATTTCCTGTGATTCTCCCTGTATTCTATTAGCCTACATTTTCAGTCCTTGATTACTTAAGTCTCTAAAGTCTAAACTAAACGCATTTTTCAGCCTTAATGACATTTCTGTCTGCTCTACTTGTATGAATCAATTTTTTAACTGTCCAAATTAGATGATCAGCTATGTCAGTCCTATTAATAGAAGCGCTTTCAAGGTTGTTCAGGGACATGCACTGTACGTTTTTAATTGCAAGACGGCAAAAATGTCCTGGGCAGCTTGTTGACTGCTGGGTGCAGTAACCTCACCTTTGTGTGATAAAGATAACACTTATATACCAAAGCGAAAAACAAGTGTAGAAGTAAGGAGGAGGACTTGCTCAGGTTGATGGACAGCAGTGGCCCCATGAATAGCATTCCAGCATTTACAACATAGCTGCAGCAGTGTGGGTCATCTTTAGGTTTTGAAGCTTCTTTCGTTTGAATTGTGAGGCTGCATGATAGGGGTACATATGAGTGTACCATATCACTAAATGTGTATCTGTTTTCACAGTAATGTTATTAATTAATCCTCTTGCAAGATGTTAAATAAAAATTTTACTAAATTTCTTTAACAAATTGAACATACCTCCTATCTGTAATGTTTTAAGTTGTGTCCAAAAGTCACAAAGTGAGGAGAGAGGGAGAAAGAGATTGTTGAGACACGTTGTAGGATCTAGATTTCAATCTCTGTTGCCCAAAGTGGAAATGTTTACTTTATCAGGCTTCCTCATGGCTAATGTCTCATTCCTGTAATCCTTATTCCCTCTTTTGTACTTGTTGAATTGCCATCCTCTTGTTGTTAGAATCTTTTCATTGTGCTAAGCACACTCTGGGATGTCGTTTTCTATAACTTGAGAGATGCAAATATTCAACAGTGACAGGGATAAATGTCCTAAGATATTCATCATGCTGCTCGGTTCCTGCTGGAAATTCATTAGATGAAGAGTTTTACAAATTGTACAATATGAATCTTAGCAAAGGTTAAATAGGAAGACAACTTAATTAACTTTTTTCTTAATTTGTATTAATCATGCCAATAAGCCTAAAACTACCACTTGTGGAGCCAAGTAATCAATATGTTTTTTAGTAACTCAATCAGCATCTTTTGACATTATGCCACCGGCAGTATCATGACCCCACCAATGTTTTAGGACTAATAATGACCAGGCAGGGGGTTAACCTTGCGGGCCTACTGGTGTGTTCATACCCATAATCAAGCCATAGCTCCTAATGGAGTCAGCGGTACCATCTAATCTACATGATTAGATACTTTGTATTCATAAGGAACCTTGCAGGTCTGCTATCATGCTGTTCATTCTGTATAACCAATCCATTCTAAGCAGTATATTGTACTGCTCCGTTTACCCCTTCCCTTGTATTTTTCCTAGTGGATTATGCATACTATTTCTGATCAAAGTACGAGTGGTATTCTCATGAATCAACCAGGAAGGCTGGTGTTGAGCCCTTGGCTGGCCAGTATACTGAAGGTTATGGGATTTTTTTTACTTCTTTGTATAGCTCTTTATTGTATCTCTGTTTTCAACAGTACTAATGACAACACTTGTCGCCTCTGAGCATTGATCCAAACTACATCCACTGCTTAGCTCTGCCCAGCTGTGTCCCAGTTTCTGTGCTGCTCATGCTCTGCCATGGGATGTGTGTCTGTGCTTCATAATTCCAACCACAAAATAGCTGCAGGGACTCATCCAGAGTGTTGCAAGGCCTTCTTGCAGAGTTCACAGCTTCTTAAAGACTTTGATTAAACTCCCCAAGAGGATGTCTTTGGAATATGTACTCTTGTATTCAGCTCCAGTGAAGTTGGCACTGGAATTACGTTGTGTTCTGAAAATGCGATTAATTCTGTTGTTTAAGGTTCTAAAGATTATTCGTTTTCAATGCAGTCTTTATAGTTTATAACTAAAGATGAAACATACCAGATTATGAATGTTTAAAACAACCTGGGTTTAACAAAGTGCTTTACAGTAAATTATTATATAAATATAAATACATTAATATAAATTAAACAAGCATTCACATTAATAACACAGCAATTCAATCCCATATTCACAAAGAATGGGTAGAAGAACAATCGGAATGCATAAAACACAGCTTGATACATATGAGTCTATATAGATGGCAGTTGTCCAAATTCGAATGTATTTGTCCATCAGGATCTGTTGAAGTATGATCAAGGAATGTGTGGAACCCTTCAGTTTCCCTAGAAAATAGCTGTGAATGCTGATCTATACTTGCTTTTCTCAGTTCCTGTACAATTTCTACCAAATTAACTATGTGCCATTGAACAATATACATTTCAGATAACTGAGTCTTTGCAGCAACTTTGTGTATAATATATTTGTATCTCCACACGTTTTGTGTTGATAATAAAAACTCAATATTTTGGCTACCACAGGTCTTCAGTACCTTCTCTAATGAGGAATATGATCGACGCAACGACGATGTGGATCCTGTTGCGGCGTCTGCAGAGTATGAGCTGGAGAAGAGAGTGGAGAAGATGGATGTTTTCCCTGTGGAGATTGAGAAAGGTGATTTTAAAAACCCTAAATATCTCGGAAGAAGGAAAGCATTTTAACACCAAGCTGCCCTGCAAAGGCAAACAATAGGACCTTCATTTTGCCTATTTGAATAGTTTATGGTGACAGGCGCTATCAAATCATTTAGCCAACATCATTTAATTTGAAATCCAGCCTATTTGCATGCATTCTTTCTATCCAGCCTTTAAAATCACAATTTCTTTGGCCATAGGAGACAACGGGCTTGGCATCAGTATCATCGGAATGGGAGTGGGGGCTGACCAGGGTCTGGAGAAGCTCGGCATTTTTGTTAAAACCATAACGGAGCAGGGAGCAGCTGAGAGAGATGCACGGTGAGTCACAGCAATGACATCCCCTTTTTGCGCAACCTCACTCTAGGGCTGCACAGCTAATTGAATATTAATCTTGAGCTCTGATTTTTGGCCTCATACAATTGATATGAACATGACCGACTCTTTTAGTATATAAACTGTGGCCACTCGTAGAAATGCCTGAAATATTTACCTCTGTCTTGAAAGAGGTACGTAACTCTGCAGTGGAAATGCTTTGAAAATATCTCATGACTGTCTTCTGTCCCTCTAGCATACAGGTGAATGACCAGATAGTGGAGGTGGATGGTGTCAGTCTGGTGGGAGTCACACAACTGTTTGCAGCTACAGTACTGAAGAATACCAAAGGCACAGTCAGGTCAGCTCACAGGCCATCTCTTCTGCTTGTAGAAATGACCTGATTGTAAAGATCTTTTTGTGAAGAAATGAGACTCTTCTATCTCACAATGATAAGAAATATCTGGTTGAGTTTGTTTTTCCTGCAAGCCAGAGGCTGTTGTGTTATTCTGTTTTAGCGAAAGAGGCAACACAAAGTGTGTTAATGATTTATCATTGCGGGATGAAATTAACTCTAAAAGAATTATCATTTCCCTCTGCCAGGTTAGAAATGACAGACGTTGTGATGTGCTATTTGCAACCTTTGAAATATTGAATTTTGTTACACAATTACACTCTCTAACAAACAGGTTTCTTATTGGTCGGGAAAAGCCTGGGACGCAGAGCGAAGTAGCCCGCCTCATAAGTGAGACACTTGAGCAGGAGAAGAACCAGCAGCAGCAACAACACCACCTGGATGATCCCTATGAGCACTCAACAGAAGAGGTGAGTCAGCTGGTCAGAGTCCATAGAAAGGCTACCCACTGGTCGTCCATAGCCCCTCCACCACACCTAGTTCCAATCCCACTCAGCTCCTGCTGGAAATGAGCAGCTGAGTGAGTAAGCCTGGTGTCACCATTCAGCTGTGTTGAAATGTGTCCACTCAACCGCCGTCTGTCTGCCAGAGTAATGGAATGTTTGCTTTCTGACATTCAAGCAGTCAAAAGCCTTCTACTTTTACAGTAGACAGTACGGGCGTAGAATATGTTTAGGATTTACCAGAGCAGCAGGAATGTGGCATAATTTACAGAGAGGAGGTGCATGCCAATCCTAATTTCCCTGTGATTATAATAAGTGTGTGTATGCAGTAAATGTGTAGGTGTGTTGGTGTTATTATTCATTGAGAATGTAGCTCATGATAATTTGTTTGACACTGAGGACATTGTGCCCCCTAACTCTCGTAGAGCCTCTTTTGGAACAGCCCTCTGATGTTTGGATATGATGTATTGATTTCAGTGTTCCCTCCAGGCTGTGGTGAGCTGAGCCACTGGGAGTGTTGTTGACACATGCTGAACATGTTCCTGGGCATTTAGGGTGTGTTAGTGTTTGTAATATATGTGATGCCATGTGTGATCTCATATTTCAGGAGGAGCGCTATGAGGAGGAGGATGAGGAGGAGGATGGATTAGATGAGAGGATTCTGGGCTCCAATTTCTCTCCAGGACGGAACGTAGAGGTGTTTGAGCTGCCTGATTCAGAGACATTGTTTATGCCGACTAACATGGATGATTCTCAGATGGTCTACAAATTGAAAGAGGTACAGGCTCACTTACTCTATGACTGTCAGTCGTGTGTGATTTAAAATCAAAGTCTCAGTATTCTGTTCAGACAAACAAAGATTCATTGAAATCACAACGGTAATTAAGTGTTTCTTATTCCCATAGCTGCAGCTCAAACACAACATTGCCCAAGCTGAAATACAAAAACTAAAGGAAAAGGTAGGATAACAGTGGCTGGTTATTATTCAGAAGTTATGTTTTACAAACTTTGAATGCTTTCTGATTACCTTTACACTGCTGATTACTTAAAGTTTGTATATACAATACGAATATTGATTAGAAATGGGGGCAAAGTTCAATGAAATGTGAGACGCATTCGTTTTAAGTGATTTAGTCAACCCAAGTTACGTGCCACTATCTCTGCACAGATAAGGGTGTCGGAGGAGGACAAATCACTGTGGGAAGCCAGGGAGTCTGCTCTGGAGCAAAAGATCGAGGATGGCAGCGACAAAATCCTCAAGTTTGAGAGTTACTGGCTGGAAACCCAGGCTCTGTGTAAGAGTGTCAACGAACAATTAGGAGAGACTCAGGCCCAGTACGAGACCCTGGACAAGAAGTACAACAAGGCTAAGAAACTGCTAAAGGACTACCAGCAGAAGTAAGTTTGTCTCATCACTGAACTGTTTGAAGGTTCCATTTGTTTTGATTCCTTGTTTTACTCAAGTCATGTATTCACTGAGCTCTTTTAAGACGAAGACATCATGACTGTAGATAGAATAGAACTATGTACGTAAATACAGATTCGATGGGCAGGACTGGAACTCCTTGTTCGGGCTAGAATCTCTCTGATCTTACATTTGTTGATTTTGTGGAATCAAATAGTTTCGTGATAATTACGTAAAGTGGCTTTTATTTACAAAAAGGACAGAACTAAAGCCACATTTCTTTGTTTCGTCCTCAGAGAGATAGACTTTGTAAAGAAGGAGGAGGAGCTGAAAAAAGGTTTAGATGAAAAAGACAAGTGCTACAAGGAGCAGCTGGAGAGCTTGCAGAGAAGGGTAAGACTCCCACCCTGAAAACTGCTAATACACCACAGCAGACTAGATCGAGACACTGATATAAACCTGAGTGTTGTTTTGTCCACAGATAGTTGTCCTGGAGTCCAGAGGCGTCTGTGGTGTCGATCCTGAGAGTGGTCAGGACTTGGCAGCAGATGAGAGACTAAGCTGCCAAGACTTAGTCACCCACACACAGTCTGTTGACTCGCTGTTGGGTACAAAGGGTAATTGGAATTGAATACAATTTCTAACAGGAGATTTTAAGAGATCACACTTTCATTGCTTGATCTGTTAAACATTTGTATATCATACCATAACATTCACTGAACCCTGGTAAATAATTAAAACGATATATATAGTGTGGAATGTCTTTTGACTTGTTTTAAATGTGCTTATAGAGCAAGAAGAGCAAGATTGGAGTGAGTTGGTCCCTGAGACTGAGCGGTTGGACACCAGCGCACACAAAGCAAAAGGCCTGCTGGCACAGAAGGCCAGACGTCAACGTCCATCTCGAAACAAACTGAAGGAGAATATCACAGTGTCTTCAAGTCATTCTCAGGTCAGTCAAGAACAGCTGAAAGGGTAACAATGCTGTATTTCTTCCAAACTTAAAGACCCATGATGCATGAGACAGAAATGTCCGACTCCAGAGGCCAGAAGTAATGCAGGAGGAGAAACCCCTCCTTCATTTTCAAGCTCAAATTTCATGCAAGGGTTAAAATTAATGGCAACAAAAACGTCCTGTGGCTGCAGTTGATAGTAGAGGCAGAGCGCTTGCTTCATCGACGAGTGTGAATCAACCAGACAGTCACGCTGGATCATGTGAGATGTTATTCAATGACGTTAGCTTAAAGTTTTACCGACACTTCCTTTTTCATAAAATCTTCCTCCTGAATATATTTGAGAAAAAAACTTTGTATGTTGTGACTCACTCTATTCTATTGAAACTTCCATTACCTAAAAGCTGAATTGTGTTAACATGTTTGTCATTAAAGATCATTTTAAGGAACAGTCTTCAGTCTAAGAAAACAATACAACATGTTAAGCATTATGCATGCTTCAATATGTCTAATTGTCTAACTAATTGTTATACACAAGTAGGTTTGTGTATGTGACTCAGCCAATCAAAACAGGGGAGTGGACATTTGTTATATAAATAGCTATTATCCCTTCTTCCTTTCATTGTGTAAAGGCCTAACATTGTCCCCACAGGAAACTGAAGAGGAGGATGAGCAGGAGGATCAGGATCCTCCCAGGAGAAGACGGTCCATCCAGGAGAGCCTGTCCCTCCCAGTGTCTGTCTGCTATCCTGGGAATGAACAGAAAGATGATCCAGACGAGACCAGAGATGGATCCAAGAGTAAGCCTGAGCTCTCCAGTAGCCCATCTTTGTCGCCATCACAGGGAGGCAGCATTGAAAGCAGCTGCTCTTTGTCCTCCCCAAAAGACACCTCATCACCACATTCCCCCTCCGGATTCATGCGCAATGTGAAAAAGAGGGAGTCCAAAGGCAAGGGCAAAGAGCTCAAAGGTATGAAAGACCCCAAGGGGATAGCTTTGATAGCAAGGCTCTCTCTTACACTGTTACTGAGTCTGATCATTATTGATGTTTTTCAGATGAGTTAAATGAGCCCACATCTGCAGGAAAAACCAAAAGACGATTTCCTGACTTTGGGTAAGTCTCCACAGTGATCATTAGCTTTCAGTGGGAAATTGCCGTCATTCTGCACTTTTCTAATCCAGCATGACTTATGGTCAACACAGGGGTCTTCGGAAGTCCGGTGGCAAAGGGAAAAAACATGACAAGGAGGCGATGAGAGTATCGTTGGACAGCAGGTACTCCGTCGCTTATATGACATATCAAATGTGTTAAATACTCTTAAGAATTTCTACAGCACTCTTTCATGTTCCGTCATACTGAGTTAGGAGTTTTCCATTACCACATTTAGTGCTGTAAGTGGGTCAACACGTGCTGAAGATAGATGGCTACATTTTTTTATTTGATTAATAATGGAAATAATTTCACTTCGAACCTTTTGAACACAAGCTTTTGAATATCAAAGGCTCGTGTAAAGTTTTCATTCCAGAAGACTTTAACAGCACTAGTTTTAGTATGTTGCTGTGTATGTAGATATTTAGCTACTCAGGACTAGCTTACCTCTTTATTGTTGCCAAATCCTTAGTATTGATAGTCTGTTGGTTTCTCCTGTGCCTGAAATACACATGTTAAGCTGCCGCATGTGAGGGCCTGAGTGCTCATAACAATCTCTCTCCAATGCTTAGGGGGTCGGCAGAGTTACTGGAGGAGTCTGGAGGTAACCTGTCTCCGGCAGAGTCAATGACCTCTATCCCTACCTGTATGCCCTTCTCCTGGTTTGGAGACAGAGAGAAGGACAGGGACAGAGAGCCATCCTCTTCCAGCAGCAGCCTGCCCTACGCTGCAACTGAAACCAGCAGTGAGCAAAGCCAGGATCGCAAGAATAAGGTATAAAGATAAATTCATGTGAAAATAAATATCATGCATAGAGAGGATTTGTGTCCAATGCTGGGTTCATATTATATTAGAAATATAGTATTTAGCATTAGATAAATGAAATGAAGTGGGGTCAATAATTTGATCCCTTTCACTGTACGATTGATGAGTTATTGTCTCTCCTATGTTGTATCATCACAATATATTTTATATTCATTGAAAGAGTAAAACCAGCTTACACATAATGCTGAAAAGTATGACTGCATTCCTATTTCCAAACATGTGCCATCACTGACCAATTTTCCAATCAAGCAATGGCTACAATTACTGGATCCATGTGTTAGCCATCAGAGAGCTAGCGGGAAAAGGTTTGAATGTTTACTGAAATTGCAAATCGTGACATATCAAACAAATGCAGTGAAATGGCTGGCTAATTGTCCTACCCACTGCGGTTGGGCTGGTGTTCCCATGACACTGTTAATGAGTTCAAGACAACGGCTGAACGAAGACGTGAGGACTAAGAATGTTTTTAGTGCTGTAGCCGTTTGCATTACGGTATTTCTTGTCACTGTTTTGTCACCTGAACATACAACTCACTGCACCGTGTTTCCTTTAAACAGACAAATCTCTCCTGGTCTTCTTTATTCAGTCGCTCATTAGATTTGGTACAGTATACTCATTTTTGTTTTGCCTCTGATTTGAGCTGACACAGTAGAGTGTTACTAACAAACATAGCTCTGCGATTTCTCACCTCACTGCACCTTATAAATCATTTGTTGTTTCCTTGTGTAGTGGATATGTGGTAATGTTACTGTAAGTATTATTTTCAAATTTTCCCTCCATCCACATTAAAGAAGGCTTGTGACTGAAATACACTGGGAGTAGTAGTACACTGACATACCCTGAGCGTTGCAGCAAACCTCCACACATAAACTGGAAAATACTACTAGAACTGTGGAAAGAAATTGTACAATCTGTTTTAAAATGATAAAAATGAATACCTAGAGGCAATGCAAGGCAGCAATACAGTGTTTCGGGTGGTTGTTTGTCTTTAAAATAATTCATTCAAATCACCTTGCACATAATCCTGTAGCTATAATGTGCATGCAGTGAAGCGAATAACACCTGTGGAAAAATACTGTCGATGTAAACAGGGAGCATTTAGTGAGTATCTTAAAATCTCCTTGAAATACACGGCTGGCACACAGATGTACGCAACAAAGAAGAAGCAGGTGTAGCAGGTACATACCTCCCCTCCGCCCAGCTGATGTGTCTGGTGTATTGTAAGCGTTAGAAAAAAGCCTGAAGCCGAAGGAGATTCTGGGGCTGGTTGCACTGTCTAATTGGATGTTGGATGAGAGATTTGTGCTAGTTTGCAACCATCTTTGTGTACATTGTCGTATAGTCATGCTCTGCAATGAAACTGCACTTGAACTCACACTACGCAAGTGCAACAGCATGCAGGTCCAGGCAACATGTTCCTCAGTCCAAAACAAGCCTGAATTTAAGTCTGAAAAATCTGTTTCATTCTATATTACTGGTAAATATGCAAATTTTTATCAGCAGATAGTTAATCTAGAAGCCTCTAGATGTCTATCTTGGAAACATTACCCCATAACATGAGTAGTTGTAGGCCTTGGTGATGTAGTTTTAGTGGTGGATGAATGTTCTTGTGCTGTATCGTAGATACCTGGTCTCCCTTCCTGTCACATGTTGAAGATCAAATGACTCACCGCACTGAAGCAACGACCTGGATTGCTAATACTGTGTTAATCCTGTATCATAACTATCAGTCCTTGTGGAACCAGATCTTTTATTTCTCACCCCCTGTAGTGTTGTGTTGTTTGGTGCTGTAGTACTTTAGTAAATGCGTTCCTTGTTTCCACTTGTTCCAGAGTTTTTCAGTCATAGATGATTCTTACCCTGCCAGTCCCAGTTCAGACATCTCTGGGTTAGTTGCTGAGCCCAATCTGTCTGGGCGTTCACACACTTTAATCTTCTCTTCCAGTGAGGTGAGTGCTCCCCTTGTTGCCGAGTCACAAAAGCTGTGTTGGATGCCTTGATGAAGCTGAAAGGGGACATTCTCAAGCATGCTCTTTGAGCCTCCCCCTTTCATAGCTCTGATTGAATCATGAATAGAGAGGAAATAGAAGAGAACTGCATGTGTGTGTTAAAGCTGTTCTGTTTTGTGTTGAAACAAGTCTTGTGGCCTAGCTTTTCTAAAGTCTGCTGTGATGTTGATAGCTTCTAGTGTTGCTTGTTAGAGCCGTAAACTAGTGCTAGTGCTTCATGTTCTTTACAAGCTTTGGCAGACCACAGAACAATCTGACTGCTCTGCTGCCTGCTCAGTGGTGTTTCAGCATCTTTTTGTTCTCATGTTACAGTCAATTCTTTTCACGTCTCAGTCCTTCCCAGTAAGATAAGCATCTGAGAATGTCTTTGTCACTTTGCTTTCATTACGATGCTTGTTTTGCCAAAAGTAGTTGGAGAAATGTGCATTGCAAACATTCTTTTTTCATGAACAGAACCTGCGCTTTTATCTTGTTCTTCTCATGTGAAATACTTTCCACATGCCATTTATTTTGGAGTACTTCAGATTAATGCATTTTGACACTCCTTTGTCACACAGCAAGAAGTACGAAAAGAGTGATACCTCTCCAAGCGTGAGTGCGCGTATTTGTTCTAATATCTTATTGTATCATCTGTGTCCCCTGTAGACTTTGGATGATGAACCAGTAGCCACAGGAAAAGAGTATCAGTGGCAGAACCGTCCTGTCTCCGAATGGACCAATCAACAGGTCTGTCACTGGTTGATGGGCATGAATATGGACCAATACACACCTGAGTTCACTGCTAAGGGAGTGGATGGCCTGCAGCTCTTGCACCTGGACAGTGACAAGTTGAAGGTACAAAACATTTAATCATAATATAGTGTTCAATGTACTGAATCAAAGTATTTGAGCCTGCAATGAATGTTTGTCATTTCACAGTACTTCATTGCTGAAACGTTATCAGCCTGTGACTGCCACCTTGTGGCCAGTTGCATCCACTTCTGACAACTGTAGCTTGAGAAGACTCCTCATTCTTATTTCACATTTGTGGAGGAGCGGTAGAGAGGAAGAGTTGTGCTGATGACAGAAAATGATGACAAGACTAAGCTTTGTTGTGAAACCATAATTAAAACAATACATTAATGAATTTGTTAATTGACTTTGATAAATAGTGATTTACTTCCACTTAACACTTCCAAGGAAGAAAAACAGCAAATTTCTGACTGCCGCCTCTCAGTTAGGTTTGTCTTAATAGAAACTTGAGTATTCTAAACTTCTGCCCTGCTCTGACAGAACAGAAAAACCTGTGATTTGATGGTATTTGTTTACTATCTTACTAACAGATTGAGTGACCATTGTTTCCTAAATCTCTGCACTTTCTCCGTCAGGCACTCGGTGTGTCAAGTCAGAGTGACCGATCAACGATCAAGAAGAAGCTGAAGGACATGCGCAAGACGCAGGAGAAGCTGGAAAAACAGAAAGAGAAAAGAGAGAAGGAGGTTCGACGCAGTGGGAAACTTCCCCTCAATACTGACTCTGTCTGCTGAAGAAGCAGCAGAATTCATGTAGCTCGTAAAGATCATCACCATGCTGAACTCAGAGGAACTCTTTTCTCATACATTACTGCCATTTTGTCGCATGTGTTACTGTCGATTAACAGCCACAGAACACGAGTGCAACAGGAGTGCACTTGTGCCGACTAGAGGTGTGCATGTTCATACTGAAGCCCCTTTTGTGACACTTTTTTTAACAAACTTCAGCTCAAACCATTTGAACTAAGAGATTGGGAACATCCAAAAAGTTTGTAGCCAAAAAGTTATCTGAATATTTTATACCACTAAAAGCTAGAAGCTACAATTATAAAAAGTCTGTGTTTTCAGATTTAATGTAGTTTGCAGATAATGCACACATATATAGAAGCCAAATGTGTACTGCTTTTATATTTTTGCTAGTATAACTTACCTGTTTCCATGTACAACTCTTTTGCAGGAATAGTTATTGTACAGTTGAGATAAAAGCACTATATTTGTCTTTTAAGCTTCATGGGTGACAAGGTTTTAAATGTATAAACGATTTATACATGTGCCTATTAACTGCATTACCTTTTTTTTTTTACTTACATACCATTGTTTATTTTGTACTATCTAAATCTTTCTACTAAGTAGAATAGCTCAGCCACCTTTTTTTTTTAATACAAAAAAACAAATCAATTAGGGACCAGGTGGGTGCTGCTCCTGCTGTACGGGGCTGAGATGGTACCGTGATGCTCCGTGTAGACACACAGCATGCAGGTCTGCTGCATGTGCACTTCACCGGTCCGTTAGACGGTGAGATGTGCCGATGATGACAGAGACATGTTACAGGAGCAGTGTCACGTATGAATGTGATGCTGAACGGTGAACTTTTCTGTGTATAATACAACATGTTTGACTGCAAGAAAACTGTTCAATCAGAAACATTTCTTGGTACAAACTGCATCAATAAACTGATTTTAACTGTTTGCTTCCTGGCTTTTATTGCCTTTGTATATTTGTACATATATATATATATATATTACATGTACATATATATTTCATATATTTGCTCCTTATTCACTGTATGTACATACAACACATTCATCATCTCATAACTATCAATCTCTGAATCAATCGTCAATGAACAGCTGTGAGGGTCCACTGTCTGGGAGATAAACGCTTAATGCTCAAACATGCCAGCAGTTTTGTAAATTCAAAGTTTAAAAAAACATTTCCAAATATTTCCCTTTGGTGTTTACAGTACTGATGTGTACTTCAGACACGGCAGAAATCTGTGAGCGAAATGTGTAGTGAAGGATCCAGTCAGATTTGTGAGACAAATAATGTTTTAAATATTTATTTTTTTAGCTGCAGATCGTCTGTTTCAGGTTTTAATGTGGAAAATATGAAACACAGTTGATTCAAAAAAATGAATCCTGATAATTGGACCACATAAATCAAATATTAGAATTCAGATGAGTCATGGTCTTAGTTAAAAAACTAAATGTTGACAAAAAAAGCATATCCAACATGCTTTTTCCAGCTACGATAAACTCTTAATCATTCAATGTTCCGGAGGAAAAGCAAGTGCAATCTGACTTTTACAGAAGGTAAACGGATATTCTTTGATCACATGATAGTTTCGAGTAACATCCAGCTAAAGAGGAAAATGCCCTTTATGAGACCAAAAGGACTTCAAAACAGAAATATCCAACATTTGAGGAACGAGCAGCGTCTAAGTTTGTAACATGCTTCTCACATGGATAGAGGAGGAGAACGAACCACAACGACGAGCTGTAACAGTGCAAGTTCTGCTTACGCCAGAATAAACGCAGCTAAACAAGTGAGCAAGAGAGGGAGGAGCTATGAAAGCTAACTTTTAAAACTCATTGTAAGATTAAAAACAAAGTTGTGATCATGCAGATAGTTTGTCTTATGTTGCTGAGACTTCTCTCATCATCTGTCCAAAGGAGATGATGGGAATTTTGTTTTTGTTGCTCAAACCATGAAAATTTAACATTTAAGACGTGTATGAACTGGTTGAAGCTCATCATTGTTACATTATTGATATATTGATGAACATCAGGAAATGCCAGACACATCATGTTGGCTGTTACTTAAAAACAGTTGACATAACAGGTTGGGCCTTCTACAGAGCACTGACATACAAATCTATTTTCTAATTGGTTAATAACTTTAATCTTTAACATTACTGCTGTTGTTTTTTAAGTGCCACCGTGAGTCAGGAGGGAAGTTTTTTTGCAAGCTGCTGCACAATTACATGATCAAGGTAAACTACTATTCTATGTGAAATACTGGTCTGTGTTAAGTATATGGCAGTAAATTATGACTTTTTTTTACCTTTGTACAAATTAATCTGTTTTGTTAATTACCATCACACGTCCACATATACATTTACACCAGCACACCATGAAGCAATCTTTGCTGCATGTGTATCTAGTATCTACGAAATGTTGTCATATCCTTGGGCTCTTTGCTCGGGACGCACCAGTCGTCGGCCTCGTGGATCGTCTTGTAGTGTTTCCAGACCGACTTGTTGTACACAGGGAGCCTCTCAACGGACTCTGTGGAAAGTGCCTAGGAGGAGAGTGAGAGGGGAACGTTACAACAGGAGGTACTTCATCTGCAGACAGACACATGTAATGGACGTAAACTTCTTTTACCCGAATGTAGATCACTGCATCAGTTCCATAACCCTCCAGAGAGTACAGCTTCAGGTCCCCTTGAAAGTACCGGGCATAAAGTCGTGAGATGGGTAGACCGTAACCATAGCCTGCCTGTGAACAAAATAATGTTCAGTTACAATCTAGATTAAAGACCTGCTCATACCAAGTCCAAAGCGATCTGGGGATCGTGGGTTCCCGGTTCACATCCATGCACATTCACATATACATGTTTGTCTGCACAGCAGGGTAACTCACCAGAGGAGCAGCCCGAGACCCGTCGATGCTTGGCCGAGGAGCCGTTGAGTACGTGTAAGTAAAGAGCCTGTCAATCTTACGCAGCGGCACGCCTCCTCCACGATCACTAACCTGAAAACAGTTTATTGCATCAGCAACTCCATTTTCAAAATCCGGTTGATTGCTATGACCCAAACAAAATCACAACAGGGATTTTTGTTGTCATTATCGGCTGGTTTAACATTTGAATATTTGCTTTACAACTGGACATGCTGGTTCACTTTGGCAAAAATAAAAGAATAAATCGGTCAGACAGTAAGCAGGCTGATGCAGCAACGCAGCTTTACCTTGACTGTCAGATCTTCAGTTCCCAGAGCGATCTGTGCGTGGATGGCAGGATAGTCCATGGAGTCTCCATACAGCTCCATAGTGGCTCGCATGGCATTCTACACAAAAATACAGAGTTTCCCAAAAGTTTAACATTAGAGAAAAAGACACAAGAGTCAAACTGCTGTTGAAATTCTGTGACAATCAAAAAAATAAATCCTACCTTGAAGAGTTCAAATACCATGTGGTATAAATGAGATGGAACATAGACCATGCTGATGGGCTTCCCCGCCTCTTGGACTGTCGGGACAAACAATTAAAGTGATGTGACTGAATCAAACAGCCAATCTGAATTCATGAGTTCAACATGAGTCTTTACGGAAGCAGATTACCATTGTATTCATCCAGAATAAGCTCGGGAGAGTTCATGTAATACCGGTCACAAAGGTTTCTCGCATTTTCGTAGGCATCTACAGGGAAGAAGTGTTTTTCATGAAACAAAAGCCCTAATGAAAAGACTATTTGGATGTTGTCACTTCTGATCGACAACATATAAATTGTGTTCGGATGATCTGATGAAGATAATCTCACCTTTGATGACCTCACTGACGCGACAGTTTGGATCAATACTGCCGATTTGTTTGGGATGAGCTGGATTGACCTTCACCTTCCCACCAAAGAGAAGCGCTTGAATAAAACACAATAAAGTAACATTAGAAAAGTGTTGAAAATTCAAATCATCAAAATGGTGAGACCAGGATTGTGTCCAGAAAGATCACTGAGACAAATCTGCTGAAAAACAGATCATTTTTTGTGAAGTAGAAGTAAGTATACTCACTGTGCTGGTTGAGCAGCATCCTGATAGATATCCTGCTCATGTAGAATCGATCAAGAAAATACTGCACATTTTGGCTGACAACCGGGTCTGTACCGTACGTCTCCTTGTATTCCACAACTCCCTGAGCCATGGTTGGAATAACATCATTGTGCCGATTCCTGATTTTTATTACCGCATCAGTGAAGCTAAATGAGGACAAAAAAAAAATGGAGAATGAAAGTCATTGAATAAAACTCTGGAAATAGAAGAAATAGAAGAATATTACAAGTGTTTTAATGAACTTACTCATATGTGACTTTCTCGTCTTTTGTACTTTTCTCTTTGAACTCGAGAATCTCCTCAAGACTTTGCATATACCTAAATATGAAAACATATTTATATACGTCTATATTTAGAGAGCAGCAGCAGGGGGATGTAATGAGGAAGTTACAGCAGAACAAAATCTGCATACCAGCTCTGGACCAGCCGCACTGATGGAGTTCTTAGCAGGTTATCTGGCAACAGGTTGATCTCCTTCATGATGTTTGCCAACCTCACAGGTAATTCCTGTCTGAGGAAGGTGATTGATGTTTTCTCACATGCATTTTCTGAGCCTGGTGGAAAATGTGAGAAATAGAGCACAAGTTGGCCTCATAATCCCTGTGGTTGTGCTTTCAGCCTGTTAAGACACATACATTTGAAGCATATAACAATGTAAGCCATAAAAGTATAAAAAAACAAAAACATATCTATCATATGTTTTATTATACCTTTTTTATGGCATTTTTAATATTATTAAAAATCCATGTGCTCCTTTATGCAAATATCCGTTCCTTGGAATTCAGCATGTGCAAAACAATAACTAGTTTTAAGTCATTGATTTGCATGAATAACAAAAACAGACATTTACTATATAGTGAGAAATATCTATAACTTCATATAGAAATACAAACGTGTGGGTTATATTAGTTGACAGGTTAAATGTGAGTCACATCTTACCAAAGTCCAGAAATTGCTTCATTGAAAGAGGGGAGGGAGAAAATTTTGAATAATAGTCTATGTCCTTTCCTATGGACACGCTACTTCTCAGAAACCTTAAAATCCTCATTCTACCTGGTCCTGTAATGTTGTTCACTGACTGTCAATAGTATAAAAAGTAATTTAATAAATTTGTTCACACAGCCTGCCTGTTATACTTCAGTTAACGTTAGCTTAAGCTATGTTGTCATTAGCATGTTAGCTAAATTCAAAACGAATGAAATTAACATTCGGTTATCGCGCAGTTTGGTGAAATGTGTGCATTCATAGTCACCACTATGGTGAAATACTTTCAAACGATTTCTGTTATTCTTCTATTTCAACTGTTCAATACTTAAAATAAGAAATGTCAACATGGTGAGTAACCTATGAAATCCGAACACAGCTAGCTAACCCAAAGAGTCATTGCTACGTCAAGATAATTCCTGCACACAATTCCACTTCGTTTTTTGAAGACTTTATTTTCACAATAGCTCCCTTTTTTAAGCCGACTTGTTTTAGCGGTAGACTGTAATTTTGTAATAGTGTCAAACGGTACAATGCGATCCGTGTTACGATATGCAGTTGTCTGTTCAATTCGTATCATTAAAATAAAACTTCATTTTTAGTTTTTCGATTACTCCACAACTGGTTAATTGACCCTGGACAACACAATTCTCTAAATGTTTAATTCAAACAATTAGAAATGTTCACAAATATATATTCTACTTATTGCTCTGCATTTAGCAAATACCTATTTATGTTATGCATATACATGATAATTTAACAATGTGAGATGTCTTTGAGTCGCAGTAAAACAACAACAAATAAAATGTATTGATTATTACTATTGATAATCATTGTGATTGGTTGACGTTTTGTCCCCTTGTGCGAGGATGGATTGTAAAAGTTTCAAACTTCCATTTAAATCTGTTTTATGGAATTTATTTCAAAGAAAACAAATTCTGATACTTCTTAAATCAGCCACCTATAACAACGTTGATACTGTCAGCCATACAAATGCTAAAGTAGGGTGGAGGCTCTTATATAAAGAAAATTATAATATGTGAAGTGAAGACATAGATGACGTTGTGAAAGTTACTGGTCAAAATACATTTTCCCTTTTAGGCAAGCAACACAGTTTCTGCACATGGAGTTATTTCATTTCGAACTCTATATGCGCTTTCTAAAATTCGCCTCATCTGACCCTGATTTGGGTTTCCAGGACAACAAGCTGTACCAATCAGATCTAGGTTGGTTTCTGAGCAGGTCCCACGGTTGGTTTTCGTATCTGTCAATTTTAACAACAGAGGCGGGATTTCCGGCCAAGTGCACCTGACAGACAAAATTCAGGGCAAGCAAATACGTTTTTATTTTTGTCTTAGCTTTCGTCATTTCCTTTAGCAAGCAACAAAAATGTCTTCCTACATATCGAAAGACGTATCGAGGCTCCCGGCCACGTTTTGGACAAGGATTTGCTGTTAGTTTTCAGCTTCCGTTACGGGCAAGTAGCATCAACAAACCCATGACCGACTTTATCAACCGTTAACGTCTCGAAAATCAGCATTGGACGAAGATTGTCTCCTCGCGTCAGTTGAACTAGCTCCAGTTTGTGACCCGCCAAAAGCGTGTTGGGCTCAATAGGAAGAGACCATTTTGACCATTAGCTATTAGTCCATAACGGACATATCTTCGTTGGAACGAGAATGAGTGGCGGATTCAACTTTGGGCAAGCGGGCTTTACTTTCGGAGCCCAAAAGGCCGCAGCTCCCGCTACGGGCTTTGGGATGACAGACTCCACACCCGCAGCCACTGGAGGCGGTTTCCCTAACGCTACTGTTACCAACCCCGCCGGCAGTTTTAGTTTCGGTAATGTTACCCCTGCAAAGAGCACAGCAGCCGGCCTATCTTTCGGGACCCCCGCCGCATTTGGCCTGAGTGCAACTCCTCAAACCACCACAGTACCGGGGATGACGTTAGGCCAAACAGCGGCACCAGCGGCGGGGTCAGGATTCTTGGGATCCCTTTTGACTGCACCAGCAGCCACCGCTGCTCCCGTTCCAGCAGGAGGGGGCTTCAGCTTTGGTACCACCCCTCAAGTCCAACCCCAACCTCAACTTCAAGCCCAGCCTCAACCTCAACCTCTGGCTACAAACGCTGCACCGACAGTAACAACTGCACCAGGTGTCGGTTCATTCGGAGGGTTCAGCTTTGGAGGAGGAGCTAAGGTACAGGTCCCCACAGCTACAGCCACTCCTGCGGCCCCTGGGGGAGGCTTCACCTTTGGCACTGGTGCTCCCTCAAACCTCACCTTGGGCATGCAGCCCCAGCCCCAGCCCCAGCCCCAGCTCCAGTCTCAGTCTCAGCCCCAGCCCCAGCCGCAGCCCCAGCCAGCCGCCACCTCTGCTATCACAACAGGACAGGGTGGGGGGTTTGCCTTTGGGATTAAGCCCTCATCAACCCCAGCTCCCCCTGCACTGACCCAAGCAGCCCCATCCTCAGTCCCCACTCTGTTTGCTGCTCCTGTCTCTACAGCTACCGCTGCCCCTCCTACGGTCACAGGCTTTGCCTTGGGTGTTGCCCCAACTCCAGTAGTAGCAGCAGCAGCAGCAGCAGCAGCCCCTGCTCTTGCAACAACCACAACAGCTAGTGGTCTCTCTTTTATGCTCAAACCTCTCGGGGCAGCCACCTCTGCCCCAGCCCCTACAGCGGTAACTGCACCTGCTGCTGCCGCAACAGGTGCTGGTATTGGCTTTGCACTGGGGCTCAAACCAGCATCTGGCACAATTGCCACAACTGCAACAACGGCCGCTGCACTCACTACAACCACTGCTCCACCAGTGATGACTTACGCCCAGCTAGAGGGTCTCATAAACAAGTGGAGTCTTGAGCTGGAAGATCAAGAGAGGCTTTTCTTACAGCAGGCAACTCAGGTGAACGCCTGGGACCGCATGCTGGTGGAGAACGGTGAGAGGATCACAGCCCTGCATAAAGAGATGGAGAAGGTGAAGCTGGACCAGAGGAGGCTAAACCAGGAGCTGGATTTCATTCTGTCCCAGCAGAAGGAACTGGAGGACTTGCTTTGCCCACTTGAGGAGTCTGTGAAAGAGCAGAGCGGAACCATCTACATGCAGAATGCTGATGAGGAACGTGAAAGAACGTATAAGCTTGCTGAGAACGTGGACGCACAGCTTAAGAGGATGTCTCAGGACCTGAAGGATATCATCGAGCACCTGAACACATCCAGTGGCCCAGCAGACACCAGTGACCCAGTAAGATGGAGCAAACTTGTTCTGTGACCTGACATAATTCAGTTCACTCAAATGTGTTGTGGAAAATTAAACTAACACCCTTGTTTCTTCTTTTCCCTGTTTAGCTTCAGCAGATCTGTAAAATCCTCAATGCCCACATGGATTCACTTCAGTGGATTGACCAGAATTCAGTTGTCCTGCATAGAAGAGTGGAGGAGGTGTCCAAACTGTGCGACAACCAGCGCAAGGAGCAGGAGAAAACCTTTCGCTTAACTTTTGACTAACCTTAATAAATGCGTTGACAAATATATTGACAAGTTGATACTTATACTTGTTTATTTTTTCAGTAGTCGTGAACAAGGATGTCTTTGTAGGAGTCGATATGATTTGAACATGCGTGAGAAGTATTCATTCCAATTTGAGTTTATCTGCTGTTTTCTTAAGCTGTTTGGTTCTGGTTGCATCATTTTCAATGCACTTAGCTTTTAATTGGAATTCATCTGTGTAATGTCATCCATGTAAATGCAATGCTTGTTCTTAAAAGTATAATTAAATAAACCCTTTAAATAAGGCTGAATTTTATGGGTGAGTAAAGCAACATAAGAACAGCCATTTATTTTAGTAACTTTGATTCCAAGATCCAACATACATTTTAAACTTCTGTGTATAAACATATACTTATTACTTAATTCTGTCTAGTTTGCAACTGACACAGAATCGGATTTGCTTTTACATGGAGCTGAAACAATTCATACGCCGCCTGTCAGAATTAACTGGCAGCTATTTTGATAATTGATCAATTTTGTAATTTTTTTTCCAGCAATGCCAAATATTGATTGTGACACAGCATGTTGGTTGTACAAAATATTTTGCGCAAATAAAAAATAGTTATATTAATTGCAGCACGTCCTTTTCTATAGGATACAATGATGGTAATAAAAGTCAACAGTTTGACTCACGTTTAAGCATTTTTATTACATTTAATACTTCATGACATTCACTTATAATTAAATACCTAAACAAGCATAGACTTCTGCGGCTTTTTAACCGCTTCCCTTTGGATTTCTCACATGGAACAAAAAGAATTCAGTGATGAGCTACAGTACAGTTGACGGCACAATCAGAAGTTAAAATGGACCTGCTTCAATTAGAGGCAGCCACGGGCATTTCTACTAGGCACCGATGTTAACAACAATTAGGCTCATAGATTTTTTTATTCGCTTATTTTACTATTCATTGCCCATGTTGTGCCTGGGAAACTTGAGGAAATTAAACAACCTTTCACGTGTCCTTTCACATCAACAGAAAGCATCAGCCACTGCCATCTGTGATTGTCATCTTATGAGGTCCAATGGCAGTCAAAAAGGGGAATCGAGTCCAATACTGCAGAGCCAGTAGCTAGCTTCATGTGACATGATGGTGTATCTAAATCTTATTGCAGAGGAGATAAAGTATGTTTGATGGAAAGACAGGACTCAACATATATACTGATTTACAGCAGCTGTACCTTGTTTGCATAGATTGTAATGAGACAGCGCAGCAACATAAATCAGTAGTAAACCTCTAAATTTAAGGTTCTGCTCCGGGGCAGACATAAAAAAAAAAACGATTTGGCTCCATGAAACTTGTTTTTATCAAAAAATAAATACAGTGTTCAGACCTATTTAAATATATACAAAACGTACAAAAGCATTTCATCATCCATTCAGTGTAAAAAGACCAACTAGTTCCTGGTAATCACAAGAATAATCTACCTCTGTTCTTAAGAGTCACTGAGCATCATTTCACCAACTGGTTTGACCCTGATTTAAGAGGAGCAGCTCCATGAGAGGAAGTGGCTTCATGAGAAACTGTCATCGTCGACCCACGTTGTCATCCACTGTTTCTGTTCAAAGGGGTCAAGCTTTACTTTTCCATCTCTGCACTGAGGCGACTCCTTTCTTATCCGCACTGCGTGGTACTGAGGGACGTTGTCCTCCTGCTTGGAACGATTGAAGAATCCGCACTGGAATTTAAAACAAAACAAACACAGGTCGTCATTAAAATCCATCAATTAAAATCATTAAAATCTCTGTGAAGACATTTAGAAGAAATGCTCAGGGGAGTCAAACATGCTTTGCAGCTTTTCAAACAGCCAGGCAGTAACGGCGATGTCAGCAGAAGCACTTGCAGCGAACACAATGACACAGAAGGTAGTAGAAAGAAATAAGCCTGAATTATGAAGCGACACATATTGAACGAAAACCAAAACCCAATGAAAGATAATAATCTTCTTAAATGTTCCAATAAGGCTTTAGTGTTTCTGGTGGGCTTTGACCAGATAACCAGTTTCATTGGCTGCGAACAATATGTGTCTCATGGAATTCATCAGCATGAAGTCTGCTGATACAGCGGCTTAAGTGAGTTCATTAGTTACACTGCACATGCTGACAGCTAGTTTTTTTTTTTTTTTACCCCTGTTCAGAGTATAAATCAGGCCTCAGCAGAAAGTTTGTCTTTGTCAGAGGGCTGAACATGGATCTCTGCCTTCTGATATGCAGCATCGTATTGGTCTTTAGTTGCTCTCTTGAAGAAACCACACTGGGGGGGGGGAGCAAGAGTTGTTAAGAGTGACAAACTAAATCCGTAAAAAGATTTACCCACAACGACTTCTCCAATGGCGCAACTTTTGTGCTATTTTCTTATTTTCAAACGTTGTCGTCCTCTGTTTTATTCTGCTCCATCAAACACTTTGAACATGTGACATCCCTCCACTCACCTTCCAGAGCAGAAACACCAACAATGCCAAAATCAAGATGCCTGCAAGAACAGCCACCAGTATGATCCACCAGGGAACTCCCCCGAACTGTGCTACTGCACTGTCAGGGAACACTGTCAGTGTCACCTGCAATCAACATCAGAGGTGAGTTTGGATGGAGACAGTTGACAGGTAATAACTTGGCGTCGCTGTTGGGATATTTACATCAGTGTCAGGATTTCTAAGGATCATGTTTTTGGCCGGAGTATGAAGCACGAGCGAAGCCTTCACGATGATATCCAAGGATGAAAGAGAAGCATAATCCTGTGTAAAATTAAAAAAAAACCTCCTCAGATAAGACAAGCACAACAAATGAGGCGGTGAGATAATAATTATCACTGCTGGAAAACATGCGTTGCCTCTAGAAATGTCGAGTTCCACAGACGAGATCTGAGTTCCACTGTTGCACCGTCCAGTCCCTGCAGGGGGCACTTGAGCACCACACATTTCATCTGATGCCCACACGTCTGGAGAAGAAAGAGTTTATTAGACATGAAGGGAATATATACCTCTCAATAAAACACCCACACTGAGACTCACCAAAACCCTGTTCTTGTCCGACAGTGACGACATTTTGGCCCCGATTTTTATTTCTCCAATTTCCCGTTTGGTTCTGGATGCAGAGGATTCCTGCAAGCACATTGTTGCTCATTAATTAAAAAAAAAAATGGAAATGGAATGGAATCTGGACTTTTAGCAACACTACCTGGGTGAGTGTGAGAGAGTTGATCTCAGACTCAGGAGAGCAACGGATGTGCTCCTCTCCTCCTTGGGACATGATCTTCACCAAGTACAAAAGCCATTTCCCATCTTTGTTCCATTTGGGCCACTGAATGTGCAGAGAGGCTTTGACAGACGGCTTCAAAGACGTCCACAAGTTGTTTATCTGACGAGGAAAATCAATACGGTTGGTGAACGGTTCAATCCAATCCAATGTTTAAGAACAGATCAGACCTACTCTGAATGTGTAGTTAATCATGCTGCCGATCTGTTCTTCCGTCATCATGGCACTTTCTCCTCTCACTGTGCCTCCAAAAGACACCCGATGGGGGCTGACTTCCCTGCGGAAACAAGAAGGTCTCACATTCATTTCCAGGTACTGTATATAACTGAAGCTAAAAAAAAACAACAAGACCTACGACAACACACTCACCCGCTGACCGACAGAGGCAGTTCTATAACCACTTTAGCTTTTACTTTCACGTGGGCGATACGTTTTTGCACACTGGTTCTGAAAGAAAAGACCATCCCAGCATCTTACTTATAAATACGAACATGACATGAACAATCACAGGGCGGAACATGAGGCAGCGGTTTCTGCAGGACTGACGTGTGGAGTTGCAGGTCCACATCGACCTCCGTGGTGCTCAGATTCATCCCCACGGTGCTCAGGATGATGTAAAATGTAACCTGTGGAAAAGAAACAAAGGAAACAAACATCTCGTCTCATTTCGAGTGTCGCAGCTAAGCGCCAGGGTGAGCGTGTGACGAGCGTGTCCGTACCTCCGAGTCCCTCTTGAAAGGATTCCCCAACTCGCAATCGGCCTGCGAGCCGTTCTGATTGGCAATACAGATGATCTGCTTATCCATCTGGAGAAAGAAATACATAATAATAAATAAATAAAAGAAAACAACCAATACATAGGGTGATACAATATAGATATTAACCCTCATGGAGTCATCAGTGTGGCTGGTTTACCGTTGCTTGATGTGAGCGGACTCCGGAATACGACAGCGTGTCTGGAAACGAGCCCACCAGCTTTGCCTCGTAGGCGTCGTCTCCATCCACGTTGTTCACGGTCAGCCGCAGGGCCAAGTCCTTCCTCTCGTAGCTCAGGTGAAACACCGGGACGTTGTTCTTCCTGCAGACACACAAACACGGCGGCTCACATCAGGCTGAGCTTTAGCGGGAGGCTGCACATCAATGCTAGTCTTCCACCTAACAAACAATAATAAAACATTTTAGCTTATAAGACAATAACTCACGTGGGTAACGGGGAGTAAACGTCTTGATTGTTTTGTTTGTAGAATAACTTGTAGTCCATCTTCAGGTTACTCCGACAGACGTGATCACTTCCACATCCCTCTTTCACGAAGTTGACCTGAAACAACAAACACACGTCTACTCTGATCTGCTGTAAACAGTATGTGATCAACTTGATTGAGTTTCTACGTATAACAATAGATTTTTTGCAGCTTCATTGGTCACCTCAATGATTTCTTTGCTGGCTTGAGAAGCTTCCAGGATGGGCGTCAGCGGAGGGAGGCCGTTCTTCACCTTCTGTCGCTTTGTGCCGACAATCTCTGCAGACAGCTCGATGGGAATGCTGCGCATCTTGTCCTTGATATTATCCTACGCAAACCCAACACAAACATTCTAGTGTTCAGCATAATATCTGTTTTATAGGTATATCAACAACATTATTTCTTATATTAGACATTAGACGATCCCAATTTGTGGTGTGTTTTACCTTTAGTTTGGCTCTCAGCTTGATGCATGTTTCCTGGTTTTGGCCTCGGAGGTCCAGCGTCCCGTTGGTCTGGTGGTCTGCTTCAGTAAGGGATTTGTTCAGGAACGTCAGTCTGGAGGGCAGCCCTTCTTTCCTGCGGTCTCCGTCCGCCTCCACAGAGTAGCTGATAGCTGTGGTGAAGAGGGTACAGGTAAGGAAAGATGTGACCAACAAGTCTTTTATTTTGAAAATATGTTTTCACTTACTTATTCTTGGGCCGTAAGATGCAGGGTTTGCACTGTAGCTGAAGCAAGCGTCCACGGACAAGCTGTGAATACAAGCGTGTTTATGATTAATTATTAATTATAAGAGAAGGAGATTTGATTATGAAGCCGATTGAAGTGTTGAATCTATCACACTACCCACCAAATGCTGTTACCACAGGTTTTGATGGTGAGGTCAATTTCCTGTGGAGATATTTTGACATCTCTGCGGATTCTAATGACTGGCCGTGCCCTGCAAGGACCGTTGTTGAATTAAACTGTTGTAGCAATCAGCGTGACTTGAATTAACTTGCGATGAGTGAGGAGATAATTACCTGTAAATGAGAGCGGTGTCCGACAGCGAGCCGACAGCCAGGTCCGGATACGAGTTACTGTCCAGGTCCATGTTCCCAGCCAAAGAATATCCGAATAGTCGGATGTTGTGCTTTTTCCCTGAAAGAGTCTGTAATCAAGAAGAAAACAAATTACTTCCAATTGCTAGATGCCCCAAGTCCCAGGTAGGTCAAGAGAAATGTATCTCTTGTCCTGTGAAATGTTGCTTCTGGATGATATAAGTCAATAAAACCAACCTGTGCAGGGGAGGTGTTGATTCCTTGTGCAGAACCGTGATAAATGTAAACCTTTCCAGCGCCGCCGTCTTCATAGGGAGCTCCAACGGCAATGTCTGAAGGAGAGAGGACAAAGTCCATGCAGCAGCGACTCAACAAGAAACCATAGAATCAGGCACAGGACAGCTGAATCACCTTCGTATGAATCGTGGTTGATGTCTCCGATGTTCTCCACCGCCAACCCGAACATTGAGTCTTTTGCTCCGTCGAGGCGGACAGGAGTGATCTTCTCCCACCGCCCCGCCTGGTTGATATAAACATAAACAGCCCCTCCGACGTCTCTGTTCTTCATGTAGAACTGAGGGGCTCCTACAACTATGTCCTGCCACCTAGGTTGAACAAGGGAAGTAAACGATTTAGTCCACGAAACACAAAATTAACACGCCAAACAATGAGATTTTGAGACATCTTCTTTGTTGTTAATGTTGTTTTTATATTCCGTTTTACTGTGTTAAAGCAGGATCAAGGCAGGGGGAATGCTACCTACCCGTCCCCATTCAGGTCGACAACAGCCACGTCGTATCCGAAAGAGGAGGCCAGCCCCGGCCCGTGCAGCGTGTGCTCCACGGAGAGTCGGGTGGAGGCTTCGCTCTCTTTCTTCAGCAGGACCACAGCTCCATTGTGATTGGCTCTGGGTGCTCCAGCCACCACGGTTAGGCCGCGGCTCCTAGTGATGCTGTGTCCCGTATCAAGGGAAAATCCTAGGGGGTGAGAAATGATCTGTTCATGATCTGCAAGCAACCCGACCAACTATTAGGAGTCGCGAAAGCAGTCAGGTCTGCATCATCCCTTCCTGACTTAACCTGTGATGTCCATCTTCAGAGGATTGTTGGCATTCTGCCACCTGGTGGCAACACTTAGGAAACTAGTACTGAAAGTTGCCGTCATCATGTTATAATTCATAGACACTCACCAAGGTAGCTGTTGGCAGGCACCGGCACGAGCTCTGGGTTCAAGAGATTCTCATCTCCAACTTCATACGGGCCGTCGTCATACACGCCCATGTCCAGCAGTGTGTTGTTCTTTTGCTCCACTCGCACGATGCCTGCAGGGTGGAGGATGTAACAGGCATAAGAGGTGAAACAAGTAATATTCATGTTTAAAAGAGATATTGGTTCCCATTGTTAATTACTATAAACGTATCGTGCAGGTTATAGTTATTGAGAAAACCTTTCCAGTTGTACGCTCCAGGAGCTCCAAACACCACGTAATGGTAGTCCTTGGTGAAGGTGGCAGCCAGGCCCTGCTGGCAGGATCCAAACATCTCATGACCCCTGGTTCTGCCCCTGCAGAAGTTCCAGTTGCCGCCGTCTTCGTCCGAGGTCGGGTCGATCGTCAGGTCCTGACTGAGGACGTAGCAGCGGCCTGTGATGTCGCGGGACTCCTGCGGCGTGTTCACCAACAGGCGCCTCTGATAGCGATGAGCACACGTCTGAAATCGCAGAACACACCGTTGTCGAAGTTCATTCGTCGATGACGGATGAAACAAAGATAAGATGACGGCTCACGCGCTCAGTTTGACTTACTACAATCTTTCCTCCGGGTCCCTGGCTCTGGACCGTCACCCCCATCCACTGGTTCTCCTTGTTCTCAACACGTATGTCCTCTTTCAGGCAAGACAAGACGATGGCATGAGCAATGGAGTGTACGGTACATAATAAATAGATCACGATTTCAGTCCAAAGTCTAACAGATAATGATAACTGATGGACTCCTCACCTTCATTGTCAAATTCAATGCGCTCACAATCATTGGAGAGGCTGATTTCACATTTATAAAGGCCTCCTGTGATGCTGGCAGTCTGTCTTCCCAAAGCTTTGGCTCTGGGGGCGCCGATCAACAGCCTGAAGAGAAAGATTTAAAAAAACAATGTGATCAAAGGTATTTTCTGAAGTGTTTTCAGTGTTTAGTGATTAAAGAAAACTGCAAGAGGATGTTTTGTTGGTTGCTTGTCATCACGTTTGAGGCTCGTGTTGTTGAGTTAACAGCATGGGGGGAGTGGGGGGGGGGGGGCGGGGG
>CAAKHC010015456.1:0-26181 GCA_901007825.1 Macroramphosus scolopax
GCTTCACATCACAGCTTCTCCTCTGCATGAGATGGATCAGCTCAGTGAAGATCTTCTCACTGTCCTCCACTGCTGCATCAGCAGAGAGATGGATGGCCTTCTCCTCCTGTTGAAGCACCTTCACATCTTTCTCTCTGTCCTGGATCCTCTGCTGGATCTTCTGTCGACTCACCTCGACCTCTGCTGCCTCTCACTTCTTTCTGCTGCAGCTGAGACTGTGTCGTGACCTTTATGTTCCTCCACAGAGCAGAGATAACAGATACACTGCTGATCAGTACGACAGAACATCTTCATCACCTCATCATGACGGGAGCAGATGTTCTCCTGGAGCTTCTCTGAGGGGTCGACCAGCTTGTGTTTCTTGAAGGCAGCTGCATCATAATGAGGCTGCAGGTGTCTCTCACAGTAAGAAGCCAGACAAACCAGACAGGACTTGAGGGCCTTCAGTTTCCTCCCAGTGCAGACATCACAGGCCACATCTTCATCTCCAGCATAGCAGTGATCAGCAGGAGCAGCTTGGAGTCCAGTCTTCTTCAGCTCCTCCACTAATGCTGCTAACATGGTGTTCTTCCCCAGGACAGGTCTTGGTGTGAAGGTCTGCCTGCACTGAGGGCAGCTGTAAGTATTCTTCTCATCCTCTCCATCCCAGTGGCTTTTAATACAGCTCCTGCAGTAGCTGTGTCCACAGGGAATAGTCACCGGATCCTTCAGGAGATCCAGACAGATCGAACAAGAGATGGATTCTCTGTCCAGCTGAACGTCTTTCTGCGCCATTTCACCTCTCAGAGACGACGACTGACTGAGTTTAAATTTCAGATTTAGCTCTGATCTCAACAACATGTGATCCTGCAGTGAGTGAAGCCTGACAGCTCTTGTACGTCACCACATGTTGGTTCCACCCATCTTCAAACTGTAGCTCTGCAGGGGAGGGAACAAGGAAATATATGCACAGAGTTTGTGAGGAGGAAGAGGAGGGAGCTTACCAAGCCCTGATTCCCAGGAACCCGTAAAGTATTTTTTAACCTTTGAAACCAAAGATAAGAAACACCTTATTGACTGCTGCTGTATGTCACTGCGATGCGCCCTGCGCGGTCGCCTTATTGGCGAGGTCAACATCCTCGACACCTGTGTGGAGAGATGAAGACTTCTCTACACAATCCAGCATATCTCGCTTAACTCTGCACCAGTTTTCATGAAGTTTATATGGTTACAAACAGGAGAAATTGAACATGATTGAACTGGTCATCAGCTATCCGCCAAATCACGAACCTTCTGAACACCCACAGCTTGACAAGCTGTTAATTATAGAAGACTTGGGTGTAAAAGAGCCTCTGAGAAACACGGTGGTCAGAATATCTGAATCCTTAGTGTGAGGTTCTAAACGTCGGGATGTGAAGGCCAAAAGAGCAGAAGGCGAGTTGGAGGAACTCCACCTGATGAAGACAGTGAGATGTATTTGAAAAGCTCCTGCCAGGTGAACTTACTTCATATTAATAGTAACTTATTACAATTACTTCCTCCAATTTCGAGAAGTGTTCACAATAAACACACTCATCTCATGTAACATACAGAAGGCAAACTTATAGTGCTGGATGCTAAGTGTGGTACGTCAGAGCTAATTTTTTCGGCTTGTCCTTTGCAGGTTTCTCTTCATTTTGCGTCATGCAAAAGAAGGAATGGAGATGTAGGTTTACAACTTTCAGCATTATTTTTAAATCAGATTTGCAGCCATGAGTGCAAAACACAGATGTGGAAGATTTAGACTTTTTTTTTTTTGTCCTAAAATCTGTCGTCAATGCTGTAAAACCTCGACTGAAGTGTAAATCTTCCACCTCTGCAATGTTTTTATAACCAATTTGACATGTAAAAGCAGTAAAGGGAAAATAATGACTGAGCAAAACATTTGGCACCAGTTTATTCATCATGTTTAACTTAATACAAACTAGGTCACATTTTGCCAAGAATTTCAGTGCAGATGTAAAAAAAAAAAAAAAGAAAACATGCATACTAAAAATACTGTGTGACAAAACAAGCATCTGTGCTGTGGATTTCCTGGATGATTCTCCACACAAAAAGAGCAAAACAGCATCATCTGCTTGCAGTTGTGAGTCAACAGGTTGAAGTTAACAACTGTTTATTGAATGTTGCCTCCTCATAACGTCAGTCAAGTAAGAACTCCCAAGGATGAACCCTTAGCTAACCTAGGATTAAATTACAAATGTCCAACACAACACTCATTGGCTCAAAAGGGTTTTTTCTAATTTAAGACACATCAGCACTCAAACACAACATTGTCCAAAGACAGATGAGCTGCTTTCACACAAAAACCACAACAAAACCAGAGGATGGGGCACTGGGAGGACTGCGCCACAACACAAGAGATAAAAACAAAGTTCAACGTTAGACTGACTAACCTGACGTTTGCAAAAATCTAGCGGGTACGATGTGTCAGTCAGTTCTATAAAAATAGATTCTCTTTTCCTAATAATTCTGATGATCAGTGGCGGTCTTTCTAGTGCCCCAGTTGGCAGTATAACGACTTATGGGAAACAACAAAACAAAACCTCCTGGTAATCAATGTCAAACACAAGGTCAAAGGTGAAATTGGAAGCATCAGAGAAGCGCAGAGGACAAGGACTGGACGATGAACTGTGACGCCACATCGACATGCTAGGGCAAACAGGAAGAGATCTAGAAACGACAAAAAGAAAAACACAACAGGGAGACAAACCGAGGTTAAAACAACAATGGAACACAGACAGAAGAGAGAGAAGAAACAGAATGATGGCCCCCTGTGGGGGCTTGATTCTAGTCAAACAGTCTGTGTGGGGGACAGAGAGGATGAGCCACATGCTACCAGGAACTGAGGCGGATGACAACAGCAGCGACACACACACACACACACACACACACACACAGGAGAATCTGCCAGCACAGGTCAGTGACTACATGCAGGTCAAGCCCGGACCTCCAGAGTTCTGGAGCAGCAGCTACAGTCCACATCGCTGTCGAAGCACAGTCACACATGAGGGAGAGCTTCTGGATCAGTGACCTCATGATAAACTGTCATGTTAATGAAGCTGTTGGTCCACACGCCGCTTCATTCTTCAGATTACACACAGTTGTGAAATTATTTTCAGAGGGGTCTTTTAAAAGGGACAACTTGTAAGTGCCTGAACAAGCTAGTGTCTTTTATGTCTTTCTGTGGAGAAAGAGCTGGACCTATACTGATAGAACCTGGGGTTACAGTATGTTACTATCTCTGAGCTTGGATTATCTTTGGATGTAGACGTGGCAGCGGCTTTATAAACTAGTTCTACAAATATCTAACGATGAATATCTTTAATATCTCTACAAGAGCAGACGGGCAGGCACATGTTGTTGGTAGAAGAATTTCTTTGGTAAGTAAGAGAGATTTATTCGACAGATGAAGTTTGTATCAACACACGCGCACACGCGCACGCACGCACGCACGCACGCACGCACGCACGCACGCACGCACGCACGCACGCACGCACGCACGCACGCACGCACGCACGCACGCACGCACGCACGCACGCACGCACTAAAAGGACACAACACTAAACAGGCAAGGAGCGGACACACACCAGGAGATCGATTTGAGTTGTTGGACACATTCGTCTTTCAGAAATCATTTCAATTCAGATAAATAATTTAGGCAATAAATAGTTCCCCGACACACAGGAGAAGTATAAAACCTATATAAAAATAGAAGAGGCTTCATAGTTTTCAATATACATCGCAACAATCCCCTCAGTTCCTAGTTTTATTTAAAAAAAAACAAAAAAAACATAATTTAATCAAAGTAGAAGCGACTAACAGGTTTGTCTGAAGCAGTTTGACACTGATATGAACCGTCGGATCACAGAAGGTCTTCAGTGAGAGACGTCGTGGTGAAAACCCCCGACAGATTAACCAGCTGCTGACAGGACAGCAGCTGAGGGACGTTCATGAATTCTGGATTCAAAGTAGTGAACTAAAACTAAGAGACGTGAAATGTCTTCAAACAAACTCTCACATTTGCATTGGACTCACACACGGAGTGGAACAAGTCCATGACGTTTGGTCTTCAGAGCCAAACTTCACAGTGTTTCTAGTTAGAGCCTCAGCAGCCTCCGGAGGAGAACCACCAAAACATGTTGTTGTTGTTGTTTAGTCCTCCTGACACGCCTGCACTCACACACACGTGTTACGGTATCAAATACGCAGTTAACAGAGGGAAACTGGTTTTACTGACCTCCTACGTACAATCAATGTAATGACAATTGATCCATATATCATCTAGAAATCAATTACAATGTGTGTGTGTTTGTAAAAGACCAGAAACAAACTGATCCTGTTGGACCTCAAGGCTCAGAGGAGAAAAGGTAGCAGAGGCAGCCATGTCAAAACAACAGCTCGTCTCCCTCCGTCAACGGGTTAAAGGATAAGTTCCTTTTTTTTTTTTTTATAAACGTGGGCTGTTTCCCCATTTGTGATCCAACAAGGCAAGTGACGGCATCAAAGTTATAGGTGGTTGTTTTCCTTGACTGACAGGCTCCAGTTGTTCTTCTACGTGTCAGACAACATTATAAGAAAGATTCAGACCGACAGACGAGTCCAACATGTGACAGAAGTCTCACTCTGAAGTCTTGTGGAAGGTGATTGTTGCAGGAAGACAACAGTGTAACCGTGGATGACAGACGTCCAGGTAAGAGACGACTGCAGGTGGAGCGTAGAAAACTTTAGCTGAGTGTTAAAAGATAAAATAGTTAAACAATGGTTCATGTTTGTGAATCTCTGATGAGTGGCGACAAAACTAGGCGCCACACTTGGCGATGCTGTCCTTGCAGGGACACGCTGTTTTGTTATCTGTGCTACACAACACATCATGTTAGCAGCCATTTGAACCACGACCACAGCTGGAAGTCAAATATGAGAAGAAATAGAGACCTGCTGCAGACAGGCGGACGTCATGTTGTGAGCTAAAGTCATTGTGTTGGATTGCATCAGCACGCATGAAAGCACGACAGGAAAACAATAGAAATATTCCATAAATAAGAAGATGTCGTGGAGATCAAAACAATCCCTCAGTAAGCCAGTGGTATGTACAAAGTGGTGGAAGTCAATCTGTTCGGATGTTTTCCTGAATGTCGGACACGTAGAAGAAGAATCTGAGCACGTCGGCGGCAGAACACAAGCACTTTATGCGTTGATGCCGACAAAATGCCTCATGCATGACCTTGCAATCCGTTCTGCAGTTCCCGGTCATAACTTCTGTCCCTAATTATCATTTAGACCTAAAAATTATTAATGCCTCTCGCTCCCTGGTGGAAGAACGGATGTCAGAATCTGCCTGTTGGCGTGTATGACTGAATACTTCCAGCTGCTGCCTGCTGTCAGGAGCGTTCTGCTGGGTCTGACTAGTGGAAGGAAAGGTGGAGAAAAACAAATGGGTTTTTGGCACCAAACTGTCAATGTGCAACACGTCCTAACAATCAACTCATATGTGTATAAAGGTACCACAGCAAACTGATAACATTTCAACTTAAATGAAAATACACCTGCTTCTCTTCAGTGCTGAAGGGAACCAGAGTGCATGAATCACAACAGAACACAGGAAGAATCCCGTCTGGCCTGAAAACTCGTGCATTTATCTTCACGTGTCTCTTTGTCTGGACATGTGATAATGACCAGGCGAGACAGAGCAGCAGACGTCACCCTGTAATGCACAGACAAGGTTCTGAGGGGACATCGTAGTCGGTTTGCTCGTACTCCACTTACCATAACACCACCCTTCCTAACTAAGTCTGCAGTGCCTCAGCACCTTCAGTAAGGCTTGCTGTCATTCTTTGAGCGCTTCAGCTGCACCTTCAGTCGCTTCATGCCGATCTGGAAACCGTTCATTGACTGGATGGCCGCCTGTGACGACACGGGGTTGTCGTAGCTCACAAAGCCTGCAGGAGAAACACAAACAGTCGCTAATCGAATTTGCCATCTGACGATTACAAGAATCATTGCACCTGCTTCTTTCTTCTTCTTTTGCATTGTTTTGTACTTCTAAAGTACAAATATAAAACCAACTTACTTGAAAGTACTTTTATTTTTTTTTACTTCCTCTCTACTAAACCACTCCTGTCAGGTGATCTGTGAGTATTGTAAACGATGTAATCAGAGTGTTTTATTTGATGCTATATAGAGGGGGTGCTGCTTTGATACATTACAGATATTCACATTACAGATTCCTTTCCACAAGTGCCTAAAAGGTTTGCACAATACTGTATTTCTACACGTGTTTGGTACGTTTTACTAAGTAAGCTGATATTTTCTAACAAATGTTAAATAAATAATTAACACTTATAAACTCCCGAGCGCTCGAGTGCTGAGCAACGGCTCACAATAACATTCTAAACTGCATCACAACACTGCAACGCCCCTCGGAGACTGACTACAATGTTGATATACTTTGAGTAAACTCACCAAAACACTTGCTAAGGTTGGTCTGCTTGTCAATGAAGACCTTCGCGGAGATGACGTTTCCAAAGGGCATAAACATCTGGAGAAGGTCCTGGTCTCCGAACTCCTGAGGCAGGTGGTAAATGAACAAGTTGGCACCTTCTGGACCTGCAAGCCAACAAGTCTGTTTTACTAAACATACGAGCATTCAGCACAGCGATGTTGCAGCACTTTCAACAAGCTCAATAAATCCAGAGGAGCAGCTAAGACAAGCAGGCACAAGTCCTCTGTGATGGACCCGAGCCGTGTCAGAGAGAGAAGGTGGGGACGTCTTACCGATGCTGCAACTGTTGCTAGCTGATGCAGCACATTTAAAACAAGAAAGAATCCTTAGCACAAGGTGAGATCAGCGCACACACACAACATCTCTAAACAACCTGCCCACAACAGCATTTCACAGCAAGCATGACTAACACTACCATTCAAAACTGTTGAGCAGGCATTGAGTAGTTCTTTCTTTCGTCTGCAGGGGGAGTAGATGGTGTTCTACTGAACCGGCTGCAGCTCGACTGTTTGTTCAATATGATTCTTCCAGACAAACTCCTTCCATACGTGAGTTACTAGAAGTAGACTGTCTTAGATCAGACATCTCAGATTTCCTCAAACAATACGTGTCCCATTTCCAGAAGTTGTTATGTAAACAGCCCCCAGTCATTTCATCAGAACTGTATCTCCTATTTCTACCCCCGGCCCACAGCGCCCACCTTCCTTTTGGCTGCCTGCAGCTGAGATGCTCTGCTGGGACAGCAGGCTCTGGTTGTACAGGCTGGGGAGGGCGGCGGCAGCATACTGCTGGATGCCCGAGTAGGCTTGGCTCAGTGCCTCCATGGTGCTTCCCGAGCCGTTGGACAGGCCTCCGGAGCCGAGGCTGCCGTTCAGAGCTGCCATGCCTACATCACAGTTACAAGAACATGACATTAACAAGAGGGGTTCATTTATAACAAGATCCACGACAGAAAAACATCTGAAACATTTCACTCATAAAACATATTGTTTGCACTGACACAAGCGCATCTTGGGAATAGTACCTGCAAGCGAGCCCATGCTGAGGCCACCTCCGGTTCCAGCAGCCAGGGACTGCAGGGTCCCCAGAGAAGCTATGGGGTTCATTGAGGAGGTGCTGCTTGAGGTGGGGGAGGAGCCTGCTCGGAGAACATCTGCTGTTAACGTTACGTACAACGATTAACACGACTGGAGAGTATTTAAATACAGAGCTGTGTTACAGTGGTATATGATATACATATAGACATACAGTAGAATATACATATACATATACATATATATCTATATATCTATATAGATATATAGATATATATAGATAGATGTATACAGTTTATCATATATATAAATATTAAGGGTTTCTGCAGGTATTTAATGTCCGTACAGGTAAAAAAGTACAAAGGAAATGATGGAGAAACGTAAACAAATATATCCACTATGAACATGTACTCCTCTACATCTACTTCTGAGGACGTCTTTCAGATGTTTCTGTGTGACAAACATCTGCCACATTTTGTTATGTAAAGTTTAAGAACTATATTGAGCTTGTAAACAGTGATGGCTATCTCAGACGACGTCTATACTGAGCTGCTTCTCCTACTTTCATTGTTGATCAAGTGTCCAGACTAAAGTTTAGGAGGGACACCTGACAACAATAACACAACAGCCAAGCTCTTAAATTGTCTGTATTTATATTTGCCATCACACAGAAGTCGGAGCTGACAGTTGGCGTCCCTGCCGTGTCACAGCCTCGGACTACTGCAGCGACCTCAGACTAAATCATCATGAAATCAGGAGAATGACAACAGCTCAACAGACCAAACATCCATCAATATCCGCGACAAGTTACGTCCTTGCTTCTCACTTTTGCAGGAAACAAATCAAGCCTCCCTCTGCTAGCTGTTTCAGGAGGACCCAGGTAAACCCTGACATGCATGTACACACACACGTTACCTGAGCTTGTGAGTGCACTTAGTGGACTACTGGATGTTGTCATGGCACTTGAGCCTGTGGGTACGGCCTGCGTGGCAGTTGCTGCCGCTAAGGCAGCTAGGTTCTGCATGGCATTAAGACCTGACAGAAACACACACAGTTAGGATCACTGATGACAGACCTAGCAGGTTTCTGTCTGTTGTTTATTTCAAAGTCACATTTAAGACAAATGAAGCACTCTCATTCACGTCGGTACATTTCAGGGGTGGCCAACCCTCAATTAGAGAACTCACACACTCTTTCCTCTTCTGTAAATGAAAACAGTTTACAAGGATGTATTCTCCCCGGGGGTTTGGTGGCTATATGATTATTCCCTTCTTTAGGTCTCCTCGGTACCCAGACTGATGATTAAACTACATCAATGTCAACCTCTTCCACACCCAGAGGCCAGGAATGAGATTATTAGTCTGCAAAGGATCCTTATTCACAGAAAGGGATGTGTTTTTAAAGAGTGTGCGTACCTGATACAGGGTGCAGGTTGTTGAGTGCGTTCCCTGTGGAGGCTGACTGCTGCAGCAACTGCAAGTAAAGCTACACATTTACACCGAACACACATGATTCCATAGTTAAAGCCAGGTGGAGTAATGAGAAACAAGCATGCTGGGTGAAGATGACACCTGAGGTGAAATTACTTTTCACAGAGGCCCTATAATCACACACTCACTGCTAGGTACTGTGGCCCCAGACTGCTGAGACCAGTGAGGTTCCCCCACATGGAGGCAGCGCTGAGCTGCTGCATCTGCTGCTGCAGCTGCAGGGCCATGCGCTTCTGCTCCTTGTCCTTCTGAGTGTCTGCAAACTTCACCACGATGGGCGATGAGCAGCCCTGATCAACACGGAACATGTTTAGTGCTCGTTATGAACTGACTGTGTAATCTGTCAGTTGTGGAACACTACACATGACATGTTGTTTGTAGCTCACCTCCATGGTCTGGGACTGGTGCATGGACTTGATAGCTGACTGGGCCATCTGTCTGGCTGTGAATGTGACAAACGCACAACCTAAAAGAGAGAATCACAACGTATTGTTATTCATGTCGATGCATCCCTGAGTCTTTATCCCATCAGGGATTTTCTTTAATCATTATTTCCAGATGCTTCAGACTGTTCCTGACCTCTGCATGTCCCTGTGTCAGACTGACCCACTTTCATTTTAAAGGGTAATTCTGGTATTTTGACTGCCAAGAGATTTGGAGGCTTGCAGGCCAAGATAACTTCATGGCATATTCCTAAATTACATTTGTATTCCCTCTCTTTTATGTCCCATTCTGTAGGTCTGGGAGTCTCTTATCTTGTAGGAAGTCTGCTGTTAATGCAGTTGTCAAAGCTCTGGTTGCTATCCAACCCAGTTCAAGTCTTTTGACGTTCTTTTTCCAATTTCAATTATCGACGTATAAAATATAATGATACCATAAAATCTCTAAAGAGAAACCCAATTAAAATAACTACACAGGAAAGTCTAATCAGGTGAACTAGAAATCTGAGTGAAGGAACATCATCAACAAATAGTAAAATATTCATCAAATATATGATCACGTTGAATAATAAAAGAAAAGAACCGAACCGAACAAACGCACACATCCAAAATGAACTTCAAGGTCCTGATAATACTATTCAATCATTAATGAAGTGACTAAGGAACATTGTTTGACATATCTGGTGCGTGTTAGTGTGCAGGAAGCAGAAGTTGCCTCACCACGGCTCAGTCCATCAGGTCCTCGCAGTATCCGGCACTCCTCTATCTGTCCGTACGGCGAGAACATCAACCTTATGTCGTTCTCGTTGCACTTCTTGGAGATCATTCCGATGAAAAGCTTCCTGTCTTCCACGGCTGCATTCAACACAACACGACAAGTTTTTGGTGAAAATCGGACAGGTAGTTTTTGCGTAATCTTGTTAATAGACGGCAAAAGGTTCACCTCCTTGGCGGAGGAAATGATGCCATTGACTGCAGCTGTAACCATCTTTGGGAAGTAGACAGAAATTAAACTGTTAAATTAAATTAAATAATGCAGTGTTTTTGTGCCTTGTATGTCTCATCGTTTTGCCTGTTACAACTGGGTACTCACGGGGTTAAAGCAGAGAAGGATTTAAGTGTCTCATTTCAGTTTTACAAGAAAAAGTGGTCAGTTTGCATCATATCAAACAAAAAAGATATCACAGCAAAATGATACGTGTCATCAGCATTGGCAGCGCAGCATCTTTTTCAACAATACAGGGGGATTATCCTCGTGTGTTTGGGGCAAGACTGTTGAAAGCTTTTTATTAATATGTTAACAGTGCTAACGAGACAGAATCAGTAGAAAAATCTTACCATTGTTTTTCTCACTGTCAGCTGGCTTCATCTGGATCGGGTGGTGCATCTGAACAAAGCAAAAGATCAAACATTAGGACTCATGTTGAAAACTGCATTGTGGGAATGATTCAATGATTCAACATTACCCATCATGCATTGAAACGACAGTTTAAGGAGGCAATCACCTACCCCTGGAAGAATCTTCATGTTGTGCAGAGCATTCTGCGCTTCCAAGGCTGATTTGCGAGTGTAGTACGTTATAAAGCAGCAGCCTGCGGGAGGAAGAACACACCAGTGTCACCTGCCTGACTAACATGAGGCTCAGAACAGTTTGGCTGCACTAACTCTCGAGATTAATTTGGTCAACATTGATACAAAAACACTCAACAGTGAACCATGATTACATCTATTATTCCCGATAATGAATGAATAATAATACACATACTATCATATGAACATTCTACAACGGACACGCTATCTCACTTTTTTTGTATTTGCACACGTCAGCCAACTTGTACGCAGATGTTGATACATCTGTTAAAGGCCAATATCGGACTGATATGTCAGTCAGGCTTTAATATTAAATAAAATGATATTACAGGTATTAGTCATGACTCACATTTCATTATGTTTTCAGTGTCTTTCAGAGATGTTGCAGTTTTTAGGAAAGAGCTTTGGAGATTAAATTCACATCGTCTGATTATGACATGTGAAGTCTTTAAGTCTTTCAAGTTCCGTTTTGGCAACAAAAAGCACTCTTTTTTTGTGTCTAAATGTGTTTTGTTGTATGTGCAGACCTTTGCTCTGTGGTGGATTCTGGCTGCGGTCTCGGAGAACATTGATCTCATAGACGGCTCCAAAAGGCTCAAAGAGCTCCCGGAGTTGCTCCTCGGACCAGGAGCGTGGAATCTGGCCCACAAACATCTTAATGGCGTCCACATCTGGTTGGTCGGGGTGGTCCAGAGACCCATTCATCTTCTTTCCACTACAATGACAGACATCAGTGCATTAGATGGAGGATTTACTCGCCAGAATGTGGGCAAGTCCCCATTCGCTTACGCTCCATTTTCAGTAAACAGTTAAATAAAAGATAAAAGAACACAATTTGTATTTTGTTTTTCAACCAAACGGCCAGCTGAAATACCTAAATGACGTCATATAATGTCTGACTAAACAGTGTTAGTGAAACACACACACACACACACACACACACACATACTATACTTACACGAACCTATACACAAACAAAACAGACAAATCAGCCAGTGATGGACTCAACCCATCGACAGACTCTAAAACACAACTCATTTTTATGAATATGTAAAAGCATCTAAAAAGTGTACATCCTTTGAGAACCTTGGATGACTATCATTCTTCATCATTCCGGTCCAGCCGCCTGGTAGATGAATTCATGATTATATCTGTGCAGGGGATTAATCAGCTGAGTGTGGGTGTTGTGACATATGCCTATAATCAGTGCCTGACGCTTCTTAGACTAACACATCCACTGCCATGTGCCAGTGCCAGCAGCACACGCCAGCCAACCCTGGAATGTTAAGACAGGCTTTCAAGCACTTACATGATCTAGAAAGTTTGGTCGCTCCCTTCTTGACTTCAACCTGACCGACACACACCACTCCTGGTGCAACAGTGATTAACATCGATGAATCAATACTATTAATCATGCCAGCTACTCGTGGTCCACCAAGTACTTCCATCACCTCCAAAGAAACATTTCTCCCCTCAGCAGAATGAATGTGAACACAAACTTCTACTGTGTAACTCGGTATGTAATGAACCAAACACGTGAAGGAACAACAACCAAACAAATTTTCGAGCGACAGGGGGACTTAAAATATGCAGAACTTTTCCGTTTTAAAAAAAATCCTGAACATTGGCCATAACACTAAAGCCTGGATACAACCTACTTGATCCTGAATCTTTTCAACTCTCATCTTCAGCTTTTATCCTTCAGGTGTGGAGATATTTTGGCAGCTTTGCAGCAGAAGAAAGAACGAAACCTTTTGGCAAATGTGTCGGCAAGTTAGCGTCTTATTTTAACATCCAGCAGACATGTACAAACACTAGGATTCATTTGTGGTCTAGTTTCAGTTATCAGGAGACAAAACTCTTTATCTGCTTTGTCGGAGCTTCATTTGTTGTAGCAGACAGCAAGCGATGCACATCAATAAAACCTCTCTCTTTGTTTTCTGTGAAAACGTGTGTCTTCACTCTCACTTCATCAGTCTGATGAAGCTTTGATTGGCACGCTTTTAGTCTGTTAACATAAATACTGACCACAAGAATGGATGAATTACCACATGGACATACAACAAAATCACAAGAGACACTACTTCAGTTTAGTTAGTTATAGTTCTGATGTTTTTATCTTAGTAGCCTGCATTTATAAGCTCGTCTCGGAACTTGAGAAATGGATGCCATGTAGATGTACAGTTAAATTACGACAATGGAATTTGGACTGTTTTTTTATACTTGACCTGAAGAGGATAAAAAGACTAAGAAGATGTACAGACATAAATATATATATAAATATATAGAAACCATCAAGCAACTTGAACACAATTTGCACCCGCTGTGTTTAAAATGTTCAAACAATACAGTCGAACCGTTCGGTCAAAGGGAACATAACTGTGGGAATCAAACCCACTTCAAACTGAAGGAACCTCTGAGCACAATTAACAACCACATGAAGAAGAAAAGAGCACTTCTCATTCTAGACCTTTTATGATATTGATGCAATACAATCCTGCTGAGCATTGCAACTAACAATACTCCAAATCATAATGAAGAAGGTTTACAACATCCCTCCGACATCATATGATGCTTACAAAGTTGGCCAGTGTTACTTACACAGGACTAGAATTCAAAGAGCAATGATCCACCATCATCTCGGGGAGAAAGTCCAGTTTAAAAGAAGCCATGATGGAAAAATCTGTTCCTTTTTTCAGTCTCGTACCACAGTGAAGTGACAAGAACACAAGGATCAGATGGTGGAAGTAAACTCCAGATCACACACTTGTTGGCGAGTCCTTGGCGACCGCTGTAATGAAGCAGTCGATGGTGCACAAAAGGCAGAGACACACAGAGTGCTGCGACAAATCAATCCACATGGAGAACCTGTCCACTGGAACACAAAAACAACAAACTGGACACAGGAAACACTGTTGTCGGAGATGGAGGAAGTGCACAAGTGACGGACACAAAGTGACAGGCCTTCAGGTTAGCTTTCCAGGTTCTGGGACTGGGACCAACCACTGCACGGAAAACATGGAAACAAGAGGGCTGCTGGGACCCCTGGGGCCAGAGGGAGTAATGGCCATTTCGGGTCCCACAATCAAATTGCTGATGACCCATGGCCTTTGTGAACATTTCTCCTAGGCCAGCAGATCTGGCTGCAGCGTCAGATAAACAGGGTGTCAGATTGATGGTGATAAGGCCCAGTGGGCAGAGGGAATGAAAGAGGGAGTGAATAGCACTCCCCAGCCAGTAGCTAATCCCCGGACTAGCCACACCAGGGGCTAACAATTAGGTTCCGGCCCGAGGGGGGCTGTGTTGTCCTACAGGCTGCACTCGTTTGTGTGTCATATGTGTGTGTATAAACGGAAGGGAGCCACAGTCATATGACACAGGCTGTCGTCTTTGTGCACCCCAAAGCACACACACCAACACACCTATGGAGTAGGGGTGAGACAAAATGTTGAAACTGTGATATATATCTATGCTTCATCGATACATTGGCATCAAATACAGAAAGAGTTATTAAAAGAAGTGGTGTTATAAATCAGACCTGTGACATTTTGACCCGTGACTAGTCAAAACATCACAGTGACTTCATCACCGCAACTTGTGGAAGTAGCTTTCACCATTGTTAAAAACCAAGTGAGAAGAAGACGTCGACAACAGAGGTAGAACAGCGGGGAGAACCAAGATATCAGAGTCCAAATTCCGAGCCCACTGGCTCTTACAGCATTACTGATGGGACAAACAAACCCAATAAACACTACGTCATCTGCAAGAAAGCTATTGTGAAAGTTAAGTAATTGGGCAACACAACACACAAGCACAGCCAACTTGTTACACCCTGTGGAGGAAACACATAAGATTAGGACAACTACTAAGCAGTCCGCAATGAATTTCAAGTAAATGTTCCTTTTACGTCTCCATGGGATAGGAGTGTAACTAAATGATGCTGGGTATGGTATGTGGCCAAGCCGGGGAAAACAGCCTTATCTGAACAAGTGATTTGCTCATCTTAGCTCTTGCCCGCCGCCCAAAGCTGTGGTATTTGTTTACCTTGCCATTTCTACCCATACAGATCTTCACTGGCTGATGTGGATATTTAAACAGCAGGATGGCCGACATACAAAGTCAATATCATGTTGTTGTTTTTTTTATCTGATAATACACAACGATTTAATAACAGAACTGCTGATTCCAATTTTACACAATTAAAACGATACACTAAACTCTTTTTTATAGCATCAATTTGGGTTTGGGGAGTGTATTGAGTCTTTCAAGTCGTAACTCTCCAAGTGAAGACATGAGTCAATGGTCAAAGTTGAGTTGCAAGTCTTAAAGAGTCTGAATCCAGTTCAAGTCACGTGAACCGAGTCCACACCTCTAAAATAATACAGTGACAGCAGTAATTTGTTGGTCCATCACTACAGCACACCTCTGGTTGAGTCCTTGCATTTGCTGTTGGTAACAGATAATATTTCAACAAAACCATCTGGTTGTGAGTTTTGTTGAAAATGTAACATCCGTTACACAGCTCTTACAACAGTATCATATATTTACATACATTTTAAAGCATTCTGGGGCTTTTGCAGTTTGAAACAAGTTATCAATTTAAATAAAAAATCTGAGCAAATTATGTTAATTTCAGTAAACACTGTCAGACTGATCCTGACTTCTGGGAGGGAGGCAACTTCCGCGTTAGGTGACGTCACGTGCATGCCCTCCTCTTTCGGATATAAATAGAGAGAGAACTACAAACATTTCTGAGGCTTTGCGGCAATGTCTCAACCTGTTATTTTGGGGTGTAAAAACACCTAATATGTCAAACAAAACCACACCAGCTCTGTCATGACGTTATTTTACGCAACCGAGGAACGTTCCTGTCATGTTATGACACTGCCGTCCTGCCCGTTAGCAGTAGACCGCACACCGACGCCTGACAGCCCGCAGCGCGAGCTGAAGCTACAGCACCCCGGATATGTGCGGTGACGTTAGCTAGCTAGAAAACAACGTTTATCAACTTAAAATAAAATGACCAACTCACCAGTGTTTTCTTTTTTACGCCACAGTTAATTTGGCGTGTTTGACTCGTTCTTCAAAAAAAAGTGCCGTGTTCACTGTTTAATTACAATGATATGTACTTTTAGAAAACAAGTCGACAACAGAGTGGAAATATTCTACTCTATCACTTTACAGATTTTGCTAGCAGTCAGTCACTGTGTTAAAATGGCAGTCTCGCCGCTTGGACCATTGGACCGGGTGGGGTGTGGGGGGTGGGGGGACTGGTGCCGGACGATAGCATACAGGATTTTTGTTTCAAGATAGATAAAAAAGACTGCAAGTAGAATTGTTTGTATTAAAATATGGATTTTGCCTCCTACCAGTATTAGGTTTGAACTGTATCACTCTTTGAGACGGCTGTTAAAGGGCAGCCGGTAGTTCCCTGGGAGAAAGTGTATAGTGGTAAGGTCCTGACAGAGGAGCTGTCCTGGACTGTCAAGAATATCTGGTTTATTTGTCATTTCTTAAAATTCCCGGAGGCAATTTAACAGAAAGAAACGAGTGTAAATCTTTCAGAAATCTTATCAATGAATCCTAAAATGTGCTATATCAGCAACAATAACAATATATGTTATTTATTTACCATTAATTACGTATTATCCTTACATTCAAATTATTTTAGGGTGATACAAATGGTCTAAATATATGAAATGTATATTTTTACATCAAAACCTTAAATTCTATATATCTATAAATTCTACCTTCATTTTGGTTAACAAATGCGACAAATACATGTACTGTAATACATTTTACCATTCGAAAATAGCAACACTGTGTATCAGCAAAAGGATCTGAAAATGTAAAGTATCAATAACAACCATAACCAACAAAAATAGAGCAAATATACATATAATAACTTTAGAGAGAGAAAGAAGAGTTGCACATGCAAAAATGCAACTTTTAAAAACTTGATATTACACTATAATGAACATTAGTTTAAAAAGTGTGTGTAGTATGATTACGTAACTTTTTAAATGCTCCTTTTCCAAATGAAGTTTGGTAAGATATGGGAATACGAGTTAATACGAGTTAATACGAGTTAAATCTCCTCTCCATCAGTCCCTGTTGTATGCCCTACTGCTCTCTATAAGAAGGGACAGAGCAGACTCTTTCTGCTCAGGAGACTCAGGTCTTTTGGAGTGGAGGGGGCTCTCCTCAAGTCCTTCTTTGACTCTGTGGTGGCATCAGCCATCTTCTACGGGTCGGTCTACTGGAGTAGTACCATTTCCACTACGGATAGAAAGAGACTGAACAGACTGGTGAAGAAGGCCAGCTCTGTCCTGGGCTGCCCTCTTGATCCTGTGGAGGTGGTGGGAGACAGGAGGATGATGGCCAAGCTGTCATCGCTGTTGGACAACGTGTCCCACCCGCTACAGGACACTCTAACAACCCTGGGCAGCTCGTTCAGTGACAGGCTGATTCACCCTCGGTGTCTCACGGAGAGTTACGCAGGTCTTTCCTCCCTGCAGAGGTCAGACTCTATAATCAACAATGTTCCCAGTAAACACACAAGGACTCACTGTCTTCATTTCAATACTGTGTTGTGCTGTAAATGTGCAGTAACTTACATGGCATAACTTATGTGCAATAACATATATGCAATAACTTACATACACAACTTATGTGCAATAACAATGTGCAAAGCGTACTGACTTACTTATTGAATTTACTCATTACTTGTTGTAATTTTCGGTAAATGCTCTTTAATGTGTGCACTGTCTCTTTGCTGCTGTAAAAATGTAAATTTCTCCGTCGTGAGACAAATAAAGGCTTTCTAATTCTAATTCTAATTCTAATGGATGCTGCTGTCCTCCCTCATCCCTATGTCCCCTCTGAGTGTCCTCATAATTTCTGTCTGGATGTCCATTGTTGTGGTCGCCATGACAGCCGACCAGCTTCAGCGAGCAGCTGTTCTTTGGTGTAAATAATAATGTGGAGTTGTGAACAAATGCATTCAACAACAAACAAAGCTGTATGATAAAAGTAAAGCTCCTTTATCTCAGTTCATACCTGAGTGCAGACCATGAACGCAGCATTACCAATATAAGATGAGTGCAGACCGTGGACGCAGCATTACTGTGGTAGATGAGTGAAGACCGTGAAGGCAGCACTAATGTGGTGGATGAGTGAAGACCATGAAGGCAGCATTACTGTGGTGGATGAATGAAGACCATGAAGGCAGCACTACTGTGGTAGAAGAGTGAAGACCGTGAAGGCAGCACTACTGTGGTAGATGAGTGAAGACCGTGAAGGCATCACTACTCTGAAGTCACATGACGGGCAAACCTCTTCGACTGATCTGACACTGAACTAACAAACATGGTAAGCAGCTCTCTAAAATAATATTATGTGATACATTTGCTTGTCTCTAACTTTATTTAGTGGACCAATTAATCTCACCTGTCTTATTCTTAATGTGATCTAAACTCTGACTTGTATGCGACCATTTTAATGGCCTAACGCTTCCGTCACATAGCGCTAAGGTTAGCTAGGCTAAGAAGCTAACGTTACCTACCAACTGCAAGCGAGTAGCTACATGTTTACCTGGACGTTCATTTTATTCCCGGTACGTGTAAGACGCCCAACTTGTCCCGGTATCACGATTAATGCGGGGTCAAATGAGCCAACAGGATTTCCGGGACGCTAACTTAAACATAACGTGTTGTTTTGTAGTGAGGCTACATGCTACATGTCGCTCTGCTGTCATATGTTTCTGTAATGCTTGAACTGGTTTCCGTGTTGACAAGTTGTCATTATACACTGCTGAAAGGACGAAACATCGGATGAATACCCAATATAACCCTTAGTAAACAACGTTAAGGTTACACTTGATTTAATAATAAGCAGGAAGAAGGTTGAAGTTAACATGGGCATGAAAATGTATTTGCATATTTGGAAGTATATACCAATTTGCCAATTTATTAGGTACAGGTAGATCATATCAATGCAGTATAATACACAATGTTCAGTTTTTATGGAATCTGTTTCAGAGTGTTGATTTATTGTAATGGTCACGTAAGAGGCTGTAATTTGTGATGCTGTTAAACTGTTCTGGATTATTCTGAGAAGTGTCCCCAGCATTTTGTCAATCCTTTTTTTATGTCTCCACTAACGATGGGAATTGAGAATCAGTTTCAAACTGTAGGATCCCATTGGATTCGTATGCTCCCAAGCTTACCAGGTTCCTTTCATCAATGCTTGAATTTTTTCTGACAATTGCAACACAATGTCGTGAATCTCTACACTGATGGGAACCTCCATCAAGAGGGAGTCATGGCAGACCCGGAAGGAGAAGTTGTCCAGAGCGTGGTTTCATTTCTCAAAGACAGCCGGGTGCTGGTTGTAATATCTGTAACATGATCATAAACATTCAGTGACACTATAAAACTTTTTTATACAGTTAATATATTAAGAATAGCTGCAGATATATCCATCTGAATGTTCTCTTTGTTATCAGCCCCAAAGATCAAGTATTGGTCCGGCTCTGGTATTTATATGATTTTGAAGATATCAACAAGATTAACTTTTTTTTGGTAAAATGTAGGTAAATTATGTGAAATATTGAAAAGGTCTACAACAACAACAACAACAACATGTTTCCAGAACCGTGTGAGGTTCAGTGTGTAAACTGTGTTCTCCTGTTGTTTGTTGAACTGAACACTCTGATCACCTCTCCATGAACACATCCCCTTGTGTACAGTAAAATATGTAAGTTACTAAGTGGTGTTTTGGTTCTCCTGGTGTTGCAGCCGACTACACAGCAGTCACCCCAGGATGAACAGGAGAAGCTTCTAGATGAAGCTGTGCAGGCTGTAAAGGTCCAGTCGTTCCAGATGAAGCGATGCCTGGTATGAGGATTTCAGTTAGTTAAAAATATCATTACAGCTGTTTTGTTTGAACAAGGTTGTCCCGATCAAGGTGAAGACTTTGAATGTGTCCTACTTGACTCTGTTCTGCGTCCTACAGGACAAGAACAAGCTGATGGATGCTCTGAAGCACGCCTCCAACATGCTGGGTGAGCTGCGGACCTCCATGCTGTCTCCAAAGAGCTACTACGAGCTCTGTATCCTTAGCAGTTGTTGGGCTGAAATAAGAACCAGTTGCTTTAGATTTTCTGTGAAGAGCAGGTTGTTGCGTACAGACAGATGCATAATAATCAGATCAGCTAAACTGAACACAAAGGATTTCATTTGCTTATGGGTGTTATGTAAAATGTAATAAAGATGTAAGCTCTTGGAAAAGCGAACTGTTTACTGGAAGCTTCGTAAGCTGACTGCTGCACCTGAACGCATCATCGTGTGATAGATGATTTAAGTTTCTGTGCTACGCTCATGTACCCCCCTGCCTGTGTCAACGTCCTGTAAGCTGCTTGGTCCCTAACAGTGTTTTCAGACATGGCCATCTCTGATGAACTCCACTACCTCGAGGTCTATCTGACTGATGAGTTTGCTAAAGGACGCAAGGTGGCAGATCTCTATGAGCTGGTCCAGTATGCAGGCAACATCATCCCCCGACTGTAAGTCTGTCTTTCACACATTTCAAGAAACTGCTGTTAATCATTAGAAATATGGAGGTTTAAAATACTGACATATGATCAGAAAGTGTTTTGATGCCTCTTTGTTTCTCCACCCGCAGCTATCTGCTGATCACAGTTGGCGTTGTGTACGTTCGCTCCTTCCCTCAGTCCCGTAAAGACATTCTGAAGGACCTGGTGGAGATGTGTCGTGGAGTCCAGCACCCGCTCAGGGGCCTCTTCCTCAGAAACTACCTGCTGCAGTGCACCCGCAACATACTGCCAGATGATGGAGAGCAGTCCGAGTAAGTAACTCAAGCTTTTTAACTACATCAGCGTTCGTACAAAGTTTTGAAAGTGCATCATTTAATTTAATGTGTCGCTCTCCACAGCGGAACCGAGGAGATGACCGGGGAAATCAACGACTCCATCGACTTCGTCCTGCTGAACTTTGCAGAGATGAACAAGTTATGGGTCCGGATGCAGCATCAGGGTCACAGCCGAGATCGAGAGAAGAGGGAGAAGGAACGTCAGGAGCTGAGGATTCTGGTGGGCACCAACCTGGTGCGCCTCAGCCAGCTTGAGGGCGTCAACGTGGACAAGTACAAACAGGTGTGTTAGTGCGTGTCTGCCGCGTGGGGTTAAAAGACGCGCGAGGGTATTCCATTTCAAGACTATTTAACCTGAAAGTGTTTTTGTTTCTGCTTCGCTCCACAGGTCGTTCTTCCTGGAGTTCTGGAGCAGGTTGTGAACTGCAGAGACTCGTTGGCACAGGAGTATCTAATGGAGTGCATCATTCAGGTAGACGTTTGGGACAGAAAGCAGCAAAAAATAGATTACTGGGTCCAAAACATTCTTTGAGTGAAGAGTAGAAGTAGAGTTTTAAAAAAAAAAGATTACTATTGTTACTACAATAGTGACTTTAACGCAGCCAGGTGAAGCTTCAACATTCATTTGTGTCTCAAAGATCATAAAACCCAGTTGAGCTCAAACTGTCGCATGTTGTCAGGTTTTCCCAGACGAGTTCCACCTCCAGACCCTGAACCCTTTCCTGCGCTCCTGTGCTGAACTTCATCAACACGTCAACGTCAAGAACATCATCATCGCCCTCATCGACAGGTACGTTGGTTCACCACCAGAAAATGTTCCTTTGGTTTCCTCAAAAGATGAATGTCTCTTTTGAAGATGTTTAACCTGACCGCAGCAGTTTGTGATGACCTTGTGTTGGATTGCATTATGGGTAAGGGGTTTTTAAATAATCTTTCGCTTAATCTTTCACCCCCCCCACCCCAGAACCCACCCCCATCAGTAGTCCACATGCCTTTAAAAGTAGAACAACACATGACAATGATTGAATGCAGTTTTCTCTACTGACCTCTGTTGTCTGTTTCAGACTCGCCCTGTTCGCTCATCGAGAAGACGGCCCCGGCATCCCGGCCGAGATCAAACTGTTTGACATCTTCTCCCAGCAAGTGGCCACTGTTATTCAAGTGTGTTACATTTCTCTGTGATTAGATAGAACCGTTTGACATACTGCTGTTATTGTTCTATTCTGTCAGATGTTCTTACTGTGTCTCCTCCTCCTCCTCCTCCTCCTCCTCCTCCTCCTCCAGTCCCGCCAGGACATGCCATCAGAGGACGTGGTCTCTCTCCAGGTCTCACTCATCAATTTGGCCATGAAATGTTACCCTGATCGTGTCGACTACGTAGACAAGGTGCTGGAGAGCACCGTGGAGATATTCAACAAGCTCAACTTGGAACAGTGAGTCAACAAATACATTCATGAATTAAGCACAGTTGGTCACATTGTGGTCATTAGTTGATGCGGAGACATCCCCCCTACAAATACACACTGCTCCTTTAAATTGACTGTTTTGACAGCGTTCCATTGTCTTCTCGTCCTCCTGCAGCATAGCGACCAGCAGCGCCGTGTCGAAGGAGCTCACCAGGCTGTTGAAGATCCCGGTGGACACTTACAACAACATCCTGACAGTGCTGCAGCTCAAACACTTCCCGCCGCTCTTTGAGTACTTTGACTATGAGTCCCGCAAAAGCATGAGCTGCTACGTGCTGACTAACACGCTGGAGCACAACACCACCATCGTGGCCCAGGAGCAGGTGTGATTCCTCCTACAGCACCATGAAGACACTGAGCATCGGTTCGGGTGCTCGTTCAAAGCCCCCAAAAGCCGTAAATGTTAAGACAATTACGACAAAACTCGGCAAGGCCAACCTCCTTCTCTTTCTGATTTCTGTAGGTTGACGCCATCTTGAGCTTGGTAGCGACACTCATTCAGGATCAGCCTGACCAGCCGGCTGATGATCCCGACCCTGAGGACTTTGCTGAGGAGCAGAGCCTCGTGGGTCGCTTCATTCACCTGCTGCACTCTGAAGATCCTGACCAGCAGTACCTTGTGGGTCCTTTCCTGCACTCGACTACTGCATATACTTCTACTATTATTACTGTTGTTGCCACAGTGTCTTCATGCCTCATTGAAGTTAACCTTCTGACTTGTGCTTCAGATTCTGAACACAGCCCGCAAACACTTTGGTGCAGGTGGAAACCAAAGGATCCGCTACACGCTGCCTCCGCTGGTGTTCGCTGCCTACCAGCTGGCCTTCAGATACAAGGAGAACTCCTCGCTGGTGAGCACGCATCCTTCGTCTCTCCGACGCTTCTGTTTGTGTAGTTCTGTCAGTCCTCCTTTTAATTTCTCCCCCATGTGTCTCCCATCAGGACGACAAGTGGGAGAAGAAATGTCAGAAGATCTTCTCCTTCGCCCACCAGACCATCAGTGCGCTCATCAAGGCCGAGCTCGCAGAGCTGCCTCTTCGACTCTTCCTGCAGGGGGCGCTGGCTGCAGGGGAGATCGGCTTTGAGAACCACGAGACTGTAGCTTATGAGTTTATGTCACAGGTGAATTGTTTAATACAGAATATGATTTCTGTGTCTTACTGATGGAAAGATTGAACCTAAACACTGTCAGATTAGTCAACTGAACAAGCGTGGGAAAGACATCTTTAAACAATTTCTACCTTTAGCATCAAATGTATAGTTATTTAATTTGATTGAAATTAGGGAAGTTATTCCTGCAGCTTCAGGGGAAGCGGCAGCTTAGTTGCAGTTAATTAACAAAAGATGACACATGATAGACAGAAATGATGAATCCTGTTTAAATCCCTTAAAGTTGGGTGAAGGAATAGTTCACAGACAGTGTGCTATGCTGTATCTAACCTTTGTGGTGTTATGCATCAACAACCCCCCACCCCCCCCATCAGGCCTTCTCTCTATATGAGGACGAGATCAGCGACTCCAAAGCCCAGCTGGCAGCCATCACGCTCATCATCGGTACCTTTGAGCGCATGCGATGCTTCAGCGAGGAAAATCACGAGCCCCTGAGGACTCAGTGCGCGCTGGCCGCCTCCAAGCTGCTGAAGAAGCCCGACCAGTGCCGAGCTGTCAGCATCTGCGCCCACCTCTTCTGGTCGGGCCGCAGCACAGACAAAAACGGTGAAGAGGTACGTTGGATGTGTTTTATTTATTGTGTGGCTGCAGGTTTAATTTGTGAGTGCTCATCAATCAGGATGCAGCTGTTGTCACTGCTAACCAGCCAGCTTGCATCTTTTAGATCCGCGATGGTAAGCGGGTGATGGAATGTCTAAAGAAAGCCCTGAAGATTGCCAACCAGTGCATGGACCCGTCGCTGCAAGTCCAGCTCTTCATCGAAATCCTCAACAGATACGTCTGCTTCTATGAGAGGGAAAATGACGCGGTACGTTTCTGATTGATTCACGACTTATTCAGCAGTTTCATTAAGTTGTTCCCCCACATGCTTCTGTTTTTATAAATGGATGTACCAGCTTTGACTCCAGTCCCACAATCAGACGTAAATGGATGTAGACAACCTTGCAATCGGTCTTCTCCTCCACTCTAAGTGGAACAAATGTCGGAGCAGCTGTGTGGCTTTTGATAAGTTCCTTATCATTAATCAAACACAAGTAAACCAACAGTGATATCATCATTATTAAATCTCAGTGATGAACCTGCGGTTAGTTTGAGGCTATCAAATCTAAACAAGTTGTCACGATTAAGAATAAAATGTGAAGAATAAGAGCACTTGAAGAAGGCCAACCCTCCTCCGAGGCCAATGACAAGCCAAACGCTTCTTTTTGTGTTTGTCTTACTGCCACCAGCCTTAAACAAACAAAACATCTTTCTGCGGCCTCTTAGAATATTTGTGTTTGTCTATTTGCTCAGTTAATAGGTCACTCAAGTTAATTCAGTTTTGATATAGGAGAGAGCCACCGTTTGTTAAAGCTTTGTGACTATCACACTATTAAACACACACACACACTCTCTCTCTCTCATCCTCCCGTCCAGGTGACCGTCCAGGTATTGAACCAGCTGATCCAAAAGATCCGGGAGGATCTTCCCAACCTGGAGGCCAGTGAGGAAACAGAGCAGATAAACAAACACTTCCACAACACGCTGGAGCATCTTCGCCTGCAGAGAGAATCCCCCGAGTCCGAGGGCCCCGTCTACGAGGGCCTGGTCCTCTGAAGCGATCACATACTGCGAGATGTGACGTCCATCCATCGATGTTTGATTATAATCTGAATATACGACTGCACACACAAGAACACACACAATCCCATCATATAGAGAGAGAATACAAATTATTATTATTATTATTATTATTATTATTATTACTGCACATGATTTCCTCCCCTCTGATCGTCACTAGCAGAACCGACCGGTTGGAGGTGTTACATTTAAAGACGGGTGTTCCAGCAGCACTACGCTTAGCTTCAACGTGCACTTGTGACAAGTCGTAGGCACGAGTCCTTCATGAATTCCTACTCGACCAATTTTTAACCTGCATCATCGATAGTAGACTAACTAGCTGTGATAATAAGTGTGTCCTCATTTGTTCACCTCTGTGTGTGTGTGTGTGCGCATGTGTGTGTGTGTGTGTGTGTGTGTGAGCGGTTAAATGCTCCACAAGCTCCACCTCGAAGTCATTCTTTAAGACGGCTGTGTGGTCGGTTTAAAACTTCTCGTCTGTGTGGAATCAAACTGAAGACCAGACGAGCGGAAGCACGTGCTTCCGGTTGGAAATCTTTTCAGACGTTGAGTTTCAGGAACAGTTCAGTTCTTTGTTATGCAGCACTTTGCTTCCCTCGGCTGCATGCACACTCCAAATAGTAAAATCTAATAATTTGTGGACGGGAGCGTCGTCATACTTTCACTGGTCTGATGTATCAGAGGAGCTGCAGCAGCTGTTTGCATGCTTGTAAGATAAGTTTCCCTCCACCAGCTACGTCGTCTCACTTTGGCCGATGAATGTAATCGACCGCTTGGTGACTCTCCCGTCACGCTCATCTGCTGCGGGGTGGCGAGCGCTGCTTCTCGGGATGGTTTGCTCAGTAAACATGAACAAGTTTGTGTGTAAGATGGTGGAATGATCTGCTCCAGCATGACAGTCTGCTCGTCTCTTTCTCTCTGTACCCCCCCCCCCCCCCCCCCCCTCCCTTTTTTTTCTCT
>CAAKHC010015460.1:0-10369 GCA_901007825.1 Macroramphosus scolopax
GGGGGGGGGGGGGGGGGGGGGGGGGGGGGGGGGGGGGGGGGGGGGGGGGGGGGGGGGCATCACAACCCCATGACACCAACGTCTCTCATCCCTGTTTGCTAACTTAAGCCCAGAGGATTCAGTGCACATTGCTGTTGTAATACACCTCCAGTCACATATAGATGAGATGCTGCTCGGACTCCTTGGGGGACGGGAAGACGTCTGGACTGGGATCCAGGAGGAGACAAAGGATACGATTCTGAGAAAGACCAACAGCATGCACGGATCCAGGAGGTGTGTCAGAGGCCGTCTCTAAAGACCCTCTGTGTAACCGCTCCATGTGATTAGTATTCAGTAACCTTATCCTGTAGTCCTGAAGACCGGAGAACCAGGAAAGGAGAAGCTGTGAGGGGATGTGAAGGGAAGAATTGGAAAAGAATGTAGGTGGAGTGTAAAGAAAAAACAGTGAATAAGTGACAGGAGCGACGACACAGCTCATCTGGCGGAGCAGCTTGCATCCAGATGTTGTCGGAAGTGACGGGTAATGGAGCCCTGCCATATCCTGCTGGTTGAAAATAAACACCTGACAGAACCTTCTCATCTGCTGGGAATAAGATCACAGAGAGCGACTGATAGATGCCGGCGAGACACAAGTTTCTTGAATTGAAAATAGAGTCTAAATTGGATTGAAGACGCAGCAAGCTGATGTAAAGAGTTTGTCCACTTGGTGTCATCATAGCTCAGCATTCAGAAGCCGGGCTTGGAGAAGGGACTTCCTTCAAGGAGATGTGGAGCCTAAACTCAGCTGAGACTTGAAGATGTTCCAGTTATTATGCTTGATGAATGATATGTTCTTATATACAGACAAAGTGGGAAACCGGACTCAGATGGACCACCACAGTTTGTCCTTCATTATAATCTGACCGCTTAATGTTCTTGATGGGGTCCGTAGAGAATATTTGAGTTAGTTTCAGTATCTTTTCAGTCACTGTCGGGTTTCTACTTTGAAAATGTGATGAATTCTGGACGGCTGCCCGTTCACATTTGCTTCCCTTCTCACATGTCAAAGCCTTTGAGAGGAGCCCAAAGATGAGATCACTGAGCAATGAACACATCATGATAGCAGATCACCGTACCACAGTCGATCCAGATCCTGGATGCAGCAGAGACAGGACGTCAGGAGCATGAAAACAGCTACATGGACCGGTGTGTTTTCTAAAACAAGAAGTTAAAACTGCTCCTTAGCAAGCTTTGGTGTTACGCCTCAGGAACAACACACTCCTACACTGAACGCATCCTCAACCATGACGTTCAGCCGTACCGTCTGCGTCTGAAGCAGCAGGCCGCCTGGGTGACTCAACCGAGTTGATCCTGCAAGAAGAACTGCAGATTGGAGATGGGAGATTATATCACATGTTGAAAACCATCTCTGGACACAGGACGGACGTCACAGCACCGTGGTATCGCCTCATCTGATGCTCTGCTGGGGTGTGCAAGTGTGTGAAATGGTAAATCCGAACATGAAAGCTATTTTCCAATATCGTTTTAAGGGTTCAAATCCCCTTTCACTCAAACAAAGAACCAAATGTTATTGCAAAGTGTTATGGGACATGACCTGAAAGATAAGTCAAGTCAAGAATTTACAGCTCGATATCATAAATCGGTTTGAGGCAGTTCAACAGCATCTAAATTCTGGATTTGAAGAAGGAACAACGAGACATTTGTAGGTAAGCGCAGGTGTTCCTAATGACATTAACAAAGACCTTGTTCTATTTTGGGACAGATACGTTTTCATGTGAAGAAGGTCTGTGAAGCAGATCCGACCTGAACTACCAGACCTTCCTCTCCTCGTGGAGACACGGAGCCTGAACCAAACCAAACAACCACCTGATTCTTAGAACCAGATCAGAAGACAAGAGGATCTGCTGGACCTCCGGTGCTGCATCAGCTGCCAGTTGTTAACTTTTTCTACAACTGTTGTGACATGTTACAGTTGTGCACTTTTACCAAACCTTCTTCTTATTTCGATGAGTTGAATTTCCTTTGTGAATTTTACACCGAAGGAACATTTTGTACATTCGGTGCTGATGCGTTGGACGGCTCTCTCCACGCCACCGTCGTCAAATGGGGGGAACATTTTGTTGGGAATAATTTTTATCCCTCTGGCAGAGTTCAATAGAAGAGACGAGATGCCAGGAAGCACTTTGATTTAACAGACAGGACAGAAGGTTGCTCTCTTGGATCCTTCCTTTCATTCTTCCTGCTGTAGCCCCGTGCAAACAGCCGGTCCATATGCTTGGCCGGGCCGCCACCATGTTCCTCACCGTCCATAAAAGATATGAACACAGAACTCTACGTACATGTTCTATCTATATCTCAGAGATTTGTTCTGTGCCCTTCAAAGATCTTATTTATATCTCTGGAAGAGAGCATTTCTTTTCTGCACAGGTGCTGCTGCTGATGAGGTCAATAAAAGGTCACCCCAACCCAACTCCTCCACATTGGTCACATCTCAGGGCAACTGGTATGTTGAGAGCCGATTCAATTGTGAATGTTAATTCCTTTTGTTACATTGGTAACGGGTCTGCAACAGTTCTATCAGCGTCCACGCATGGACGATGACGGTGAGCGATGATTGATTGGCTCCATGCCGGAGTCTCTCAGAGCAGCCCGCCCTCTCCTTTGAGCGGTCTTTTCTCATTTCAAACAAGTCATGTGACTGGTCAGATTATCTCCAAGTGGACACTCAGGAGGATTCTGACTACAGAAGACCAGCTCTGATGGACTTCAAAGGCTGCAGGGGCTCCTGTCGGGAGCACCGTGGCCATTCATGTTCCATCCATCTGGTCAGGGTGTCTCCGGAATCATCTCAGGCTCAACCAAATGAGCGCTGACTCCTCAGTAATCAGGTGCAGGATGTCTGCTGCCAGAACATACTGCTGAGCATCAGGGCTGTCAGCCTGGATTTACAACTTCAGGACACTCAGTCCTTTGTGGCTCCGTGTGTTGTAAAACCTGATCTCTGTTTAGTTCGGTAATTATTGGTTACAGAACTTTAAAATAATCTTGTGCACTAAACATGCTCATCAGTATGTCCCAATCCTGCCCCCTGGAGTACCCCTGTCCTGTCTGATTAAGATGTCTCCCTTTATTATAGTTATATAAAGAACTTAGGGTACTTATACAGAATACTTGAGTGAATCTGGACGATACCTCCCAACTGTCTTTAGATGAATCCTTCTACCTTTAATCTCTCTGGAACTCTACCTATGTGAGAGACCTGTTCTGTCATGTCTTTACAAACTCACTAGGATTGCCAGGGAGCTTCTCTGCAGCTCCACAAGGGACAGCTGACATCTGTTTAAATCCTGCATATCTCCTGTTTTGTTCGGCTGGAGTATCTGCAAGGCAACTTAGAACTGTCCAGATTTTTATAATGGTCGATTAATGCAATGCATTCTTTAACAGATAAATGATGTTGCTTGGTGTCGTCATCCTAATGATGAGGTGTTACTGAGTAGTTTTGCAGCCTGGAATATAACAAACAGTCTTTCTTACATTTGAAGGACGGGTGGCAGATGTTTCTTTCTTGTTGAATCACTGCACATTGTGAAAGATAAAAGTCGCCAAGCGCAGCATCGCCTCCCAGAGAGATGCTGCGTGAGAACTGAAGAGCTGCAGTCTTTGGAAGGCGCCCAGAAAACACTGGGTGCTGGATCGAGGTTCACGTCACTGCGATCCATCCGGCTCAGAAGGATGCGGCTCGGCAGTCTCAGTGGTTCAGACATTGTTCTTGTCAAAGTGTTCTCCCTTCAGAGAAACAATAGACGGTACGATTCAGTCAACACCATCAACCGACACCAAAACGTTCGGTTATAAAACCAAAAACAGACGAGTTGGATCATTTGAACGAGAGAAACATGAAGCAGACGTGAACACACACACACTGTGGGAACATTGTGAAAATCCTTCACATGATGGACCGCCATCAACTCATTAATGACCCTCATCCAAACCAATTATACAAATGTCAGACTTGAATTACAGAGAGAAACATCAGTCATAAGTGATGAATGTTCGATTCGGTCTGCAAGATATTGGTCTTAATTTTTATACCTCCATCTTACCAAAGAGAAGCGAGGATGATGATATTGTTTCTTCCTCCATCATTGTAGTGACCTCCCTATGAATATGTCCTTCTCCTCTGTAGCAGTGGATGTGTGGATATCATGAGCAGTATTTGTCCAACAACAGACACTATCTTGTATAACTGCTCTCTAAATACTGTATGTTATACACAGTGTGTGTATGGAGACCATATGCGCTATCGTAGGAGTGTTTAATGGAATAGTTTTGCAGAATATTGCACAAATAACGTCTCTTACTCACTGGAGACAAACAGAATATTATAGTGATTCATTTCATTAATTTGTTCCTGCTCAAAGTATTGATTTACTGTCTCCAGTAGTTCACTCTGTTGTTTCCCTGCAGGAAAGTTAAAATGTCATTGTATTAGTTTCAGAGAGAGGGTCCACAAAGTCATTGCTATTTTTACTCTCTTGCAATAAATGTTTTATAAGGCGGAGTTATAATTCTAATTAAATGAAATAGTTGACTCCCTCATCTATCACATTTTGGTCCGTGTTGGCATCCCCGGAGACAAACTATGATGAAGTAAATTGACTCACATTAGTCCTGATGTGCTATTGAAACAAGTCTTTAAATGTCTCCATGAGACTTTGTGTTTTGGACTCAGCTTCATGCTTCAAGGGACTCGACCTCCTTTCCACTGGTCATCTCAAGAAACTTTGTCTGACCTCAAGATTTGTAAAACTGCTCAAGTATTAAACTCTGCATTAGAAATTACCATAAACAAAGACTGACCTTGCTAAGTTATTGGTTGTGAATTGAACATTCAATGACCTTTTTTGAAGTGGAATTTGCAGATGAGGAATCAGGAAAGCTGTCACTTGGAGAGGACGGTCTGCTGGTCTGCAACCAGGGACCTTGTCAGTTGTCTTTATCCATTATTCAAAGACATCTTGTGTGTGTGTGTGTGTACGTGTACTCCTGCACACGTGCCTATGTAGTTCCCCAGGGTTGTTTATCTAAACTTACCCTGTCTAGATGTAACATCCCATATCAGAGCTGTTCTTGGGGAGGGAGGGTCTGCTGGCGGGCTGCTGCAGAACTTTCAGAGGGTTTGCATCTGCATTTGTGCACGCGTGCTGCTGGGATCCTAAGTATGCTATGTTTTCCGTTAATGACCTAAACCACCACAGACCTGCAGTGCTGATGAAGCACCAACATGCTGAAGGTGGTGGATGAAAACGGTTATTGAGAACAGCCGCTGTGGTTCCTTGACCTGCATCCAGATGGACACGTACCTCCAACTAGGTCAGGACACTGTGTTCGGTGCAATTATATCTACAAACACACATATTTTAAAATGACACTATTCCCAGCGTTACACCTCTGTCATAGATCACCAGATTGGATTATTGGACACTTGCCCTGAGATATTGGCCGCCCTTGAGAAGATGTAGTTTTTCCTCTTGACATTATTAACGAGACATTGTCCTTGGACTCATCTCCAGGTGTCAAAGCTCGCTCAATACATGAATAAATAAGGCAAGGAAACTGCTTCGGGGGGAGTAGACAATGACAAGGAAGAATAGAGGTAGTACTTGAAACAAATGGACTTTTTCCTCATGAATAATAATCCGTCTCTGTGGATAATTTAAGGTATACAGACAGAGACAAATCTAACATCTAACAGGGAAGTCTTCTTCACCTCGTGGCGATAATGAGAGGCTTCCACAGACTCAGGGGAAGATAATCCAGAGCTCCATATTGAACAGTTTTGCAACTGTCTTGTTAGTGCCACAATGCAGAATTTGGCCGTGCGTCATCGTCTCCCCCAGAGAAGCGGAGAAAATCTCTTACACCTACTTTACATCTTCGTAAGTATTGAAAGGATTTATTGTAAAATTGAATTTTTCCCAGCGCAGATTTACAAATTAAGTTTCAAACTATCAACAGCACATTTATTTAACATAAGCTGGTGTCCGCATGTCATATGGTAGTTAATGTCATGTGCAAGTGAAACCGTCTGCACAGATATGATATATTTAAGTGCAAACTAAAGTTCTAACTAGCGCTGCAAGCAGCATTGAAACGGGCCCTCGCACGCATGTCGGGGTGTGCAGCAGTCGCCGTATTGTAATTGCCCTTCGGCGCACACCCTGATAGAAACCCTTATTCTTTAGGAAAGATTTATACATGTGGCGTGGAGTTACTAGGTGGCACTATTAGAATCAATATTAGTACATAAATGTCTTCAGGTTAACACTCTGATCAAACATTGGACAATGTGGAGTTGAGTTATAACTAAGGACACATTCTGTCCTCAGCTCTGCAGCCTCCAATATCATTGAAATGCAGCCGGTTGCTGCTTCTTTCTTGGTTTCACTCATTTCTTCACTTTCTCCCGATGCGCTTGCATTTAAATCCAACTCCTCCTCCGCACTGTTGTGCTCGGGCCCTAAATATAACCCGGCCGAATAAGCCTACGAAAATGGTTAAAGAATGTTGCTGAATAAGATAAACATATAATAATATTTCATTTTATAATAATAATATTTCATTTGCATCAAAACAGTGATGCAAATTCATTTGCAGGTATAAACCTGCGTGCTGGTATAAGCATCAGTATGAATATATTCTGAATGAACGGGAACATAAAGTAAATGTATTGCAGATGTGATATTTTATATAAGAATAGGTTGAAATGACAGCAGGCTGTAGTGTCAGCCGGATATAATCATATCTCCACTCCGCACGCTCGCTATACTTATTTAACAATATTGAATTCCTTCCCTGCCTCCTCCTGACCTTTCTCTGTGATTACATCAGAATTCCCCATCAGTGCTCTGACATTTCCTTGCCTACCCTCTGGGATCATTACGGGCCTCGTGGGAGCAAACAACAAGGGCAGCAAGTTCAGAGGCCAAAGCAGGCGGTTGGCCTTGCGTTAGAACGGTGACAGCTGCCTTTGTCGGAGGAACTGTCTGATGTCCGTGTCCCCCAGTGGACTGAAGAACAAGTTGACAGCGAGACATATAGACACAAATACGTATGTACACACTAAAGGTTGATGTTAGCAGGCTTCTATTATCCAAGTGATTCAGACAACTATAGGCGGCCATGATAAAGAAATATCTTTGTAAAGGTCATAATATAAAGATATATCAGTTGAAGTAAAGCAGTGATCCGTCACTGTTTTCCTTTCACAGTAAATGATAGGCATTGTGTCAGTTTATTCAGTGTCGGCTCGCACTGAGCTGTAGTGTGACGGATGGATTTAAGGCAACTACCTGTATTGTTGTGTCTTCAAAGAAGGTTGGATCACTAAAACAGGAGGTGGCATCTTTTTTAAAAGTCGGTTGTCTACTTGACTTCTGTGTCAGTGTGTGTGTGTGTGTGTCGTTGGCTGCGAGTCGATGTAGAAGCTCTGCGTGTCAAATCTATATAAGGTACTGCAGTCGTTACTGATCAAGGAGATAATACGTTTTCCGAGGTCAGTGAGACACAAAAAACAACATATTGAGCAAGCAAAGGTCACCTGACTGCAAAGCTGATGACCGTTTGAATCAGAGGGAGTTTGAAAATGATGACGAAGTTATAAAACTAAGTTTTGTGGCACGTCGGCAAGCTGCTTTCAACTTGAAATATGGAAATGTATTTTTGTCACTTGTCTCATGTGATCATAGGGGCTTGAAAAAGCCCTGAGGTATTATTAGTTCATCCTGTCCTTCAAGACTTATCCAATTAAATTAGTCAATACGATGAAGAATAGAGTATGTGAAGTGTTAGGTTTACATTAAAAAGACACACAATGACTTGCATAAGACATAAGTTTCTTTTTGTAATTCTTGTCCAATTTTACCAAGAAATATATATAAGAACAGAATAATAAATACCTGAGAGGACAAAGCATTTGCAAGATTCAATATGCAACACTGGATAGAAAAGGACGTACATGCATGAACTATTATAAAGGATGTGGTTCATACTAATTGGGGTGTGAATATTACAATCTTTTGACATAAATACTCGTATTAATTGACTTAAATGTGTTGTGAAAGTGATTACTCAGGGTGTCCTCAGGCCTCCACAGCCCTCACATGCACTTTGACTCTGTGGCAAGGAAAACCTCCCTCTGTTTACTTCAAACGCTAAGTGATTTTGCGCTGAGGCTTGATTCCAAAGCTACTGTACCAGAAGCCAGACTTATATTTTATACCCTATGTGGTCCTGATAAGGGTAAGTAACGGGAGAGCAGATGGGATGCGAGGCATGTCTGCAGAGGAAAACATGAGCTCCAAAAAGCCTCTCGTCCTCTCTATCCTCTCTCTCTCACACACACCCTCCCACAAATTCAGAGCACAGTCGTGCTATCTTGAGAAAGTCAGACTCTAAAGTTCTTGATTCGCCTCAAGTCTTCAGTCTCTTGGTGTCAAGGATCACTCACTCATCCTCTATGATAGAGCAGAGAGGAAGCATCCAGCTGCTGGCTCATACGAAAAGATAGCTCGGCTTAGTGAAATGGAGGAGATATATGCTGAGAGAGCCTCATGTTAGTATTCATAGAACTTGAGATGAGGTGTTGCTCTGATGAGACTGCTTGATTTAATATACATCATCGATATCGGAGGTGCAGTGAGATGCAGGTTCACTTCAGGTGAGCATCCCTGAATGACCTTTGACATTTTCCAGTCTTATTTGCCGTCTCTTTAAAACTGACGGATGGTGACTGTTAAACTTGCCTCCAAACACTTCACAAGGTTTAATTTGGCTACGAGGCAAATCAGAAATGTTTGTAACGTAGACAATATAATAAGCTCTGCTATCACTGCTAGTGGCCGACAGCAAAAGCTAAACTTTTCGTGAATGGTAAGTAATTAATCAAAATGTAACATTGCCAGGAAAAACATGACTTGTGCCCGGGGAACTCTGGAGGATTTTCAAATATTAACCATTTTAGAAACGTGCGTTTGTAATATTTTAATCGCAAGAAAGCACATGTACGGCAGCCAGAGGTTCTAATGCAATGCACTGAGAAAGGTTACTCACCGACACCCTAAGACTCGTCCTTGATTGTCTGGACGTGCCCTATTATCTGCCCTATTATCCTTTATTGTGTGGCAGGCATGAGACCACACACTCACAATGACAACAGTAGCCGATGTCGGGTATGTTCGTCATGCTAGTTTAGCGCATTAGCATGTGTCATGTTCGTTAATCTCGTGCAAGCTTTAAAATAGTAGACAAACAACTTCTCTCTGTTTGTGGTGGTTTATTTCACAAGCATCAATGAATATCGCTCAGCTGAGGTTTCCTGAGGCTCCAGAGTTCAGACAAGAGTCTGAGTTCCAGAAAATGTCGAGCCCCAAGAACCCTGAGTATTGTTCAACATTACATTATATACATTCATGAATGGGTGTCATCTCTTCCTATTGGCCTAAACTAGGTGGGAAACTTCAAAGCTTAGTGCTCTCAGTCTCCTGGTTGGTGCACAGGCGCTGTCCCCGCCTCTTGGTACTGTCCATCCTCAGGTCCATGAACAGTTCAAGATAACACATCAGTTTATGGCCTTTCTGTTCCTGTTATCTGTCCTACTTCCTTAGTCTGCTCCTCTGGTTCTTCTTGATGTCGTTTTGATTCAACGATTCAATCTTCTTAACCTTCATTTCACATCTTTAGGGCCCATTACCTCACAGCCCCCCTCATGGTTTCTGGGTCAAGGATCCAATCTTCCTAGCCTGTGTTTCTTATCTTTGGGGGCCCCCCGTAAGTTTACAGTTGCTTGGAAGTAGACAATGCTGATGACCAGGCGAACAAGCAATCAACAGATGAACACATCACAGAAGATATCGAACCATTCACCTGAGGAATGTTCAGACATGCTGTAAACTGGAAACCAGAGAACTGCTCTTTGATCAGCTGCCCGTAGACAATCCCCTCACCCATGTCCCCATGAGTAAGCATTACACAATAACATTATTATTAAGTGTATAAGTACTTCACATAGTAGCATACTAAACCTAGCTAAGAAAATATAAAATCCCAACACATGCTAACGTTTGCTAATTAGCTCCAAACATAAAGCTAAGCCGAGGAAAGTTTGTTATTCAGTCTTAACCAAATTTTTGGACAAGTTCTATATTAACCTGACAATGAGGCTATTGTAGCGTCCCGGTGATGGTGTTACGGGGGAGAAGCTTCTGTGCATGTTATGATGGCCTTGGTTCATTGTTATGGGGTTAATTTGCTGTGGGTGTGGTGTTGATGGTGATTGGGTGACGTTTTCGCGGGATTGGGAGAACCG
>CAAKHC010015463.1:14383-25582 GCA_901007825.1 Macroramphosus scolopax
GAACTAATTTCATGCTGCACTCAGTGGAGACCCCCCCCCCCCCACACACACACACACACACACTCAGAGAATTGTTAGTCATGACTAACACCAGGCTCCACCCACTATATTAATACAGTAATATACTGCAGTTGCACCATTTAAATACTCATATTTCACAATGTTATATAAAAGTGACCCCCTGATGGACTATCAAAGGACCCCTGGGGGTCCTCAGACCTCGCTTTGGGAACCCCTGTCTTAGACCCCCTCCTCTGTTTAGTGATGGTCATTGCAGCTGGCGTAGATTCCTTATTTATCTCCTCTTTCACTTGTGGAAGCAGCGCTCATCTTTCATCCTGAGCTTCCTTCCCAGGAAGCTTTTCGCACTTCATGTGACCCGAACGACCCGTGTGAAGCCTCTCAGGGTCGATGACTCACATGTGCGCTAACGACCCCACAAGAGGTTAAACACCTTGGCCGGTTGGAAGTGAAGAAGCCTTTTCAGATGAGAGATGAAAAAGACCTTCGTGCAGGTCCGGTTGCCTTTGAACGGCACCGAGATGCATCACTGGCCAAAGGCTGGCATGCAAACATTGTCTGCTTTCTAAAATTTGGAAACTCTGCTGAAGCTTCTGGATGAGGTTTCAGTTTACTGCGACCATGAGTCCAAGAGGACAGGGTTGTGTTGTCCTGGAGATAAATGTCTGTTACTGTATACGGGCAGCGATCTGAATTAATCTGGGCCTCAGCGACCCAGTAAGCACTGATATTCATCAACCTGTGCATGGAGAGGATGGATTTGTAACCATCCTGTGGGAGCTACATGGATGTATCCTCCTGTCAGTGAAGGGGATAGTCTCTTCTGACAGCCCATCCCCCATCACACTGACTGCTGAGAGGCAAAGACGAAGAAAAAGAGAGAAAATGCAAGACACACTGTGTGGTTCGCTCGTGCAGGTGTGTAATTTGTGGATGCAGATGATCTATTGTGTTGCTGCTGCTGAGTTGCTGCTGCTCGCGCCACCTTCAAGTAATATTGAAAACGATGCGAGTGATTGTTCACAGTGTGATTGGTTTAGAGACGCTGCTTGAAAGCAGCCACCAGGTTTTTTGGAAGCAGGGACGGTTCTGCTCACACAGTGGACGCACATGGTTTATAACATCGGCTACTGTTCACAAGTGGACAGCTTCAAGTAAACGAGTTCCCACAAGTGTTTCCACATCTGCATGCACACAAACCTGTAAGTCATTTCAATCTGACAGGATACAGCAGTGCTTCTCCCCTCGCCCAGTGTGTTCAAAACTAGAAGGAGAGGAAGAATAAATCAAAATAATACAGTGGGTTGTTTTCCGTGGTTCAGCCAAATTAAATCGCCAAAGTTGTTTGATGCCCCGAAGGTCTATCTTTATGGCCTTTTAAAAATTTGTAGGCATTGTGAAATAAAATAAATACGAGGCCTTTGGCGCACAAAAGATAAAGTACATCCACTCACACAGAAGTGGGCAGTTAATTCACGTCGCCCAGGTCCTATTTGAACTCTATTTCAAGAAGCAAGTACATCTTCCGCGTAAAATCAGAAATTAAATAGAAAATCACACCAAAAATAAGTGAATCGGCCAATTAGCAAGAGCTGATGTTTGTCCAATCACCAGTTCAAATGATCTTAACAACTGAGAAATCTCTGTCTGTCCATAAAGGTACAATGAAGTGATGAAGTTGATGAATGTTTGATGTTTCCCAGCAACTACGAGCTTATTGCACCGGACGACTTGCCGTTTCTTTTTAATGGGCGACAAGCTGTCATCCTGTTAATGAACTTTCCTCTCTGCAAACTGAAGATGGGAATCCATTTACACAAGTAGCTCATAATTCTGCCACTAGAATAGCTTTTTACGCCGGAGTCAGGTAAAATGAATCAGGACATTAAACGTAAATGAGGCGGAACTCGTGCCCGTGTGCTCCCGCGTGTGCGTTCTCCTCCGCCTCTACTTTTTTATACACTCGCATCCGCCGCGGGGCTCGGCGAGGAGAACTCGCCATGTGCATGCACGTAATCCCATTTGTGCGGAGTTGAAATAACTCTGCACTCACCTTTCAGTCTTATTGTAAAATTAAGAAGCGCTGGATAAGAACATCTCATTACCAGCAGCTCTCACATCTCCCATTAGAGATGGTTCAGATGTTATTTGCATCAGAGTGCATCTTATTTGACATTTGTTGTCGCGTCTTGTGCAGTCGGCTAATAAAAAGTCGCTGAATACATGTGTAGCTCAACAATAAGCTCCAAGCTTGTTTGCCAGGCCTGCAGTCCTGCTGAGGGACGGATGAAGCTTCCTCTTATTTCACCAGTTATGCCAGTCGGGAAAGGATGTGACAGAGGCCAGAAAGAATTCAATCCAGGGGATCATTAGACTTCTCTTAATGATGTCAGCCTTGTGGCACGCAGGCCTTTTCATTCTTTGCAGAGCTCACAGCCACGCACGCCTCATTTAAAGGCTGCTGTGGTCCCCTCTGTCTGTCAGCAATTAAAGGAGAGAAAGATCCTTTTCTCGCCTCCAAGGATGAAGTGAAGGCATTTAAAACCAAATTCGCGTATTGAAAATACACTTTTGTCAGAAGGAAAATATGCTTTGTTTCAGCCCTGAGGGTTTCTATCTTCAAGGAAATGCACCTTTTGGATATTTTTCCTCCTTTAAAAACACAGTAATTTGATTAAGTGAAAGAGACCCCTCATAACCGCCTCTGTACACTTTAAATGATTATTTAAAGGGTCAATGAGCCGGCTTTTACCAGCGAAGGTATCGATCGGAGGGCTAGCAATCGGCTGCAGTCGATACCTTCCTGGAAACAGAGAGTGTGAGTGTGGTGGGACTGGTGGCTGATGTGTTTCTGCAGAGATCAACAACAAGTTGTCAAGTGCTGCAGACGATTAAAACACATATTCCATACGAACCATATCACATCCAGATGTTGGACTGATGAATGAACTGAACACATCTGGTGATAAAACAACGAGTCACTAGGATATAACAACACTCTCCGTATGTCTTAAACTCCTCCAAAGCTCCGGAGCTAAAGTGAATATATATCTTTATATTGCTCAGCAAATAGATGGAGTGTTGCCTAACACATATTTGCCTCGATGCCTTTCTACTACTTACATCTGGATTGACTCTTTATCAAGCTTAGCAACAAAGAACTTCCCTTTTTATTTTAAGTTTACTATTATTTCACAGAGGTCCATTCTATTCTATTAAATTATAATATGTTATATTACATTATATTGTTTTAGTATTATGAACTGCTTCATCATCTCCTTGTGTTTATTTCTACCATCGAGCTACGTTTGATAAGAAAACGAGCTCCCAGCCGGGCTGTCGGGGAATTCAAAGTTTTTTTTTTGCCATTGTTGTGTCGAAGCTGAAAAGAAACGGCGAAACACGGAAATTAAAATTGATGGCGTTTCTTTTCATGCCCTACAACAAACACCAACGGCTCCCACTTTGCAAGAGGTTATTTAAAATTCAGGCAGCGTTGGCCGTGACTGCTTTTTATGCAAAACAAGGCCCCCTGGAATTGGTTTGGGGGGGCGGCCTCTCGAAACATGAGCTGGAGAGATAAACTCCTGTGCCAGTGTGAGTCTGTACATGTGTGTGTGTGTGCGGCTGTATTGTTTGTATACTAAACAACAGCTCAGAATATGAAAGGTGCAGCACTTTCAATACGGCGTCGCCGCCTTCAGAAACACCAGCACGTTGTCACCGTGCACCCGCGAGGGGACGATCGGCGCCTCCGAACCAGCCGAGCGGACCAGGAAGGATTGTTGACGGCTGCATTGATTCTAAGTGGAGTCGGAGTCATTGGAGACAATTGAAAAATCCAATTTAGTCAAAGACAATTTTTCTTATTTACTTCCAGATTAATGTCGTCCCCGGCTCGGAGGTACAACCCAATTTGCTTCTCCTCCACTGCTGCAGATGTAACTGAGTGTGTTTCTCATGAAGCTGCGGCAGCCATTAATTAAACTTGTAAACAGCAGCACATTAATTGTGGTACAGGTTAGAAAACCCAGTTGCGGTAATCAATTAGATGATATATTATGAATGAAATCGGCCCCATTTGCAGTCTGGGGGACGTTCAATTATTTATCTTCTGCCTTTGAGTAACATCTTAAATGACCGGCGTCCTCAGAGACGACTTTAAGTTCCTCAAATTTCAATATTACCACATACGTGTGAACGCACCTTAAAGCACACGCAAGTCATTCCGATTCCCCGTGTGGAGCCGGGTAATTGATCTGTTTTCTTCATATTTAGTGCAACACAATTAGCTAATGGGCCGGCCTCTTAGCAGCCGTGCAAGCAGAGATTTGAAAGCGCTCCCCTCGGAGCCGGTGATGGGGAAGGATGAATGGCCGTCAGGGTTGTTCCTGCTGCTCCTCGCTCTCACTCACCAACAACTAGCCCTCCTTCCCGACTTAAATGTATCATTATGGCGGCAGTGCATGTCCTCTTGCCGGCTGTGTGGGTAATTGAGCCCAGTCTGGCTGCTGCTGCGATGTCCTTCAGCCGTCAATCAAAAGGGGCGAGTCCGGAGACACCTCCCTGGGAGACGCTATGGCGATCTGCTGTGTAGTATAAAACCGATATTCTGTGTGTTTTAAAGCCGTGGCTGCAGCTTGCAACCTTAAGTTTGCTCAAATTCACCTCCTTATTTGTTCTTCTTTTTCCATTTCGTTTCCTTCCTCTCCTGAGTTTTATCTTCTTCATCTCGGCTGCAGCATTACAACATGTCCCAGTGTGCGGTGGATTTTTCTCTCCTCCCTCTTCTATTTTCCTGGAATGGTGCTACGCTTAGCCGCAGTGAGATTGCCGTGGGATAAAGGAGTCAGCTCACACGCTCTAGTACGAGCAGGTAGCTCCGCTCCACTGAGGGACCGAGGGGGAGCGAGCAGAGCGTCTCACCAGGCCTTAGAGGAGGGTCTGTGTTCACAGCGAGCCCTCAGATAGGAGAGTTGGTACATCTTAGCATGCAGGTGACAGCTCCTTCTCCAGAACGGGCTTTGAAGGTCACACAGAGTACACCGCTGATCAAAAAAACGACGTCTAACGACCTGAGCAGAACGAATCCTCGCCCTCTTTGCACCAGTTTTTTCCTCCGAATTACCATCTCTGTTGCAGTATCTCTGAAATCGGAGCCCGAGGGCCCTCGTCGCTCCGCGAGGGTGAACCATTCACACAGAAACACTCCCGGGAGTTTTTCAAAGAAAGCTGATGATAAATTATAATCCTTTTTTTCTCCAATATGTAAATGAAATATTGTTCCTACCCAACTCTTTTTATCTTCTCATTTGAATGTCATTGTTGTGGTTTTCACCTCGGCTGCCTGCTGCAGGGTCGGGATGGAGGGATGAGATTAACATGACTGAACGCTCTGAGGCGCCTGGCAGTTGGAATCATGATTCCTACGATCAGATTCTCTGCACGACATACTTTTAATACTCATGGTCACCCAGTGCACTTGCTGTATGTGAGAACCAGTACGGCCACGAGCCGACTGGTGCTTCTTCGCCGCTGTGATTGACGTTTATGTCTCATGGCCCCTTATCAGCCTGTGTAACCGTGCAATACACTTGGACTCGGGTTGCAGAGTCCACCTATATCTAGTGATACACCTTCTTCACTGACTCCACTCTCTTCCCACCAAGGTGGGGATGTTTCATGTCCCTAGGGCCCGTTTACACCGCCAGGGTCAGTACCCCCCGTCTCTGATTGCCTCTCCTTGCAAGAGGACGGCCCAGAGAGAGGCGGCTCTGTTGTTTTCTTGAGGCTGTGCCCAACCAGGCCTCCTGGGTCAAGGTCTGACCGGCAGCTGCTCCCCAGCGCTCTCCCCTCGTTGCCCTTCCTCCAGGAGGGGTACCCCTGTCTCCCTCTTCTGGGTGAGGTTCCCACACTCAGAAAATGTTGATGCATTCGACTGGTGCCTCCAGTTTCTCTTGTGAATCTGGACTGCAGGGTGTTCCTGTTACGTTTAAACACAGGCGTCTTCTCTAGTCTATAGTAAGTTATTCTTTGGAAACCTGTAATGATTCTTCAGCTCTTATTGGTATTTCTAAGTATCTTATTTTATTATGAAGATTTGTAGCTGTGTAATCTCTGGCCTTAACCTCTGGGAGTCTCCCAGTATAACCTTGTTCTCTTCAACTGGGACTCATCAACCTTGACCATGAACATTTTTAATGCCAGTTGTAAGTACATGAAAGCAGCAGTCTTTTTTAAGCCAAGCTTTTAAGCCAATCTTGGAAACCTTCCTTTTCTATCTATCCTCTTCTATTTTTGGGGGGAGACCTCCTGTATATGCATGACATCCGTATCAGGCCATATCGTGCTTCCTCTGTCCGGGATAATGTTCAGGGGAAGATGAACGCTGACTTTACAAAGAGGATTTTGCTTTCACTTCCACCGAGGGCTCCTGGATTGTGAACCCATCACTCCGACTTGGTTAGAAATAGGATTATAGCACATTCTGACAGTGTGGGGTGAAAAAGAGTTTGATATATTGTTTAATATGCATGCAGGCTTAAGCCTGCAGTTCTGGCCCTGTTCTCAAGTAGAGAGGTGTGTATGAACTCAGGTATTAACTCAGCTGAAAGCTGAAAGCTGGTCTTTTCTGGAAAGTTGCACAACTGCCATTTCTGCAGGAAGGTATTTTATCACCAAATGACAGCAGCCAGTTGGTAGATCTCGTATTTAGTGGGTGCAAATGCAATAAATGGAACTGCGTGAGGTCTCAGTTAGAGGAAGCAGGCGGCTCACACTGACTCGTCTGTATATAAAGCCAATACACACAAGCTGACAAGACGTTAAGCATGCACACACACCGGGGCCGGCTCGTCCATTTAAGGAGATGAAACAGGGTTAATAAGAAGATTGCGTCATGCATGGATTCCAGGTGCTACATAAAAAGTACCATGTAAGCTGTGCATTAATTCAAAAGATGCAAATTTCAAAGTCATGAAAAAAGAATGGATAAACAGTAACTAACTCTGCCTTTTGGCCCTGTCCTGCTGCTGCGGGGCTGCATCAGTCCAGTGGGTGTCCAGCTGGTGTGGGCCTGACTAACACAGGGAGATGAGCCCGATGTGTCGCACCGTCAGGGCCGGACAGAGAGGCTGCTGATCGTGGCCACTCAGCCGTTACAGGGTGTCATGAGATTCTGCCGTTCAGCATCCCGTCGCACCCGACAGTCCAAACCCAAATCATTGCATCGTTGAGATGCACTCAGGAAGAAGCTGTGAACATCCTGCGGTGTCGGCACGTAGATATTAGAGTCATTACTGTCTCAGGTTTATTCTACATAAAAATGCCCAGCAGAATTTCCCAGAGCTGAAAGTGAATTATCAGAGTTGAAGAAATGATTCAAATGATATATATAATATATATAATGATATATCAGACGGCACATTATCACATCTTAGAAATAGAAGGAGTATTGCAGCATTACTGCTTGAGAAATAACCTAAACATTGTTTTTCCTAAACAAGATCAAACAACACGAAATCGAGCAACCGATAAAGTAAAACTGAAGATATAAAATCCTGCGAGGAAGATAAACTGATGATAATCTGCAGCTGTTTTTAGACAGTTAATTAAATGTTAGGATTAGGTTGTTCCATTAGAAATAGATTACAGATGTCTGTGTCTTTATCTGTGTTGACTATCAATATAATAAGTTCATTTCTTTGACCTACATACACACACGCAGTTGTTTACCCAGACACAAAGTCTATTCCTGAGTTGTTCCTCTTCTCCATCACTCATTCTCTCTCCCTCTCTTGAAGACACGCTGACAATCACAAACTCCGCCATGAATACCGCGGTGCTGCCTGACGTGAGGCTGCAACTCGAGCTGGCAGGTGTCAGTCAAATGTTGCCATTAAGATGGAATTGATGAATTCAGTAAGCAGGAGGAAGAGTTTGACAGGGGGCAGAAGCTGGGTCAAGTGCTAAACTCGGTCTGACATTCCTCAGCTAGTAAACAGCCCGTATCTTCCCACAGCAAACACCTGATTCATCTTTTGGTTCGCCGTGCAGGAAACATAAACACGGTCTGTATTCTATTCGCTTCGCAGCCGTAATTGAGCAATTTCTTTTGTGCAGCTGTACTGAAAATATCATTGTGATTGTAGCCACTTTGGAAATCTACATTTTCATGATTAGTGCATCAAAGGTATATTCTGCCACCTGTAAATCTGGATTATACATGACCTCATGGTGAAATGGGAGTGAAAGTGAGTTCACAAATCAGCCCCCTCCCTCTTTTCCTCCTCCCTCTGCAAATCCATGGTCCATCTGTATCCATGGCAACCTGAATGCGGAGCATCCTACTATAACTGGAGGGCGGCTTGTGTGTTTGTGTGTCCAACCAGTCACACCCCGACCCGTTAACACCCGGGGTCTGGACTTTTACTAGGGTTGCTCATATGCCCTCCTGTTCAAATATAGGCTCCAGGAATGACCCTCAAGTCAGTGTTTTTTTTTTGCTGACAGAGGAAGAATCCAGATCACAAGAACTTCTTCAAATTCAAACAAATTCACAACCACAAAGAATAACAAAATTCACTGCAAATAATTTTCTCTTACGACTTCACTAATCAACATTTGTGCCAATTAATTGTCGTTCCATGAGCTCAAGTCGAGAGCTTTGAAGTATTTGCATCATTTAGATCAAGTAATTACTTTTGTCCGAATATTAACGAAAAAATAAAAAAGTCATTTAATCGTTTTGTGAACCCTCAGAATTATTTCGGAGCGTGTGTGAGGGGTCCTCAGGCCCGCCGACTACTTGACTTGAGTGGTGTTTAAAAGTCACGAGAAAGTGAGACGTACGAGAGTCACTGACATATGATCATTAACGTGTAACTGCTGCTCCCAGGAGCCGGCAGGAGTCGACAGGAGCCGACAGGAGCCGTCATCGCTGCTCCGCCCGCCTCCGCCCGCTTCCTCCTCATCATTGCCTCAAACTGAATCCAGAACACATCAATTCTCCACGGCCTCTTCCACCCCTGTTTCTTCTCCCCTACAGCTCATTTGCCACCAATTCCTCTTCCATCATCCAAACTGTTTTCGGAGGCCGAGATTGGACCAATTCCAACCGGCACGTCGTTCCATTACAGCCAAGAATTGAACACATGGTGACCACCGCTCGGCTCCCGCTCGGCTCGTGTATCAGGTCAAGGTTTCCCTTCTCCTCCTGAGAAGAGGACTATTTTTTTACAGCCAAGTGTCTAAAAGCTGTGGCTGCACAATTACCGCTCACAATGATATCAATCACAGCTAATCAGGGCGCTTGCCTTTGAAGTTACATGTTAATTTGAGCCTTAATGAACCCCATCTTAGTCTGATTTTGTCGCCAGCTCTGTGATTGCATAGATGAAGTTAACCTGTATTGTATCTCACCGGGGGAGGAGGGGGGGATGTCTTGATTTGCCTGTCAGACGTTCATGGCCAGAGAATAGCCTCGCTGCTTCAAAGTGGAGAAGCTGGCTGAAACCGGCGAAGGCTAGTGACTGGGCAGAGCGCCAGCGTAGTGGGGCTGGAAAGAGCTTTCTTTTTGTGCCAAACAGTGTTTTGGCACGATCCATATCCTCACATTCTGCCCACAGAGCACGGACACGAAGTCTGGCAGTCACTCAAGGTATTGCATCGAGGGGCAAAGAAGCTCTCTCATGCCTCTCCAATCCACAAACTTTTGACCCCACCCCTCTCTGCTGCTGTAGCTCGTGTCACTACATATTGTCAAGCGGCAGTCGTAATGACATCTACGCTGCAAGTAATACTGAACTAAAAGAAACTGTGGTCACTAAGCTACTGGCAAGTTGATGTCATTGTGCAGGATTGCAGAGCATCATGGTCTGATATTAATACCACAATATGAATACTTTAACCCACGTTGATGACATTGGTGACATTCCACCTTAAACCAATAGAGGGCAGCATATCAACAGCAAGGTGTGATGTGCATCCGTATTGATAAGAAACATGGAAGTGCTAACTTCTATAAGAAGAGCTTGAGGGGGAAACTATCCGTTTCCAACACTCACCTGCGGTCTCAAGCTTTGACTGAAAGAATGAGGTCACTGCAGCCAGAATAAGTCTCCTCCGTCGGGCGGCTGGTCTGGACCGCTGCTGCCTCACGCTGCCAGCAAATGGAACGCACCAGGACTCGTGTATCGGCCCATCTTCCCTGCAGCCTCAAAGCGAAGAGCTAGTTATCTTCAGAGATAGTTATCTACCTGAGTGGAGGTGCAGTCCTTCACGCTACAGCGGTTCAGAAAGTTCTATTATAAGCGACAACCCGGTCTCCACCCTGGTTACGGAGGAGCTGATTGAACTGATCTGGAACTTGACTTGAATACCTCCGACGAGAAGTTCATGTTGTTTCTCTTACTCAAAAGCAATCCGGTGTGTTTTCACTGAAGTTGTGTGAAGAGTGTTGCATTGGACAAGGAAGAATTTTATGGAGGTTTGCACTCACCAAGTTTCTATTCTATACATGCAGTAGGAAGTAGAAGCTCCTCAAACTGAGCTCAAGTGTCAAGAATATTTGTTTTTTTTTTACTCTGGCGTGCAACTTTAGCCGATTATGCGTACTTGGTCGAAAGGGGATTTGAAATCAAATAAAGCAGAATGTACTGAAGTCTGAAAGAATACACGGCAAAAAAGATGAGAAAAGGAGAAAGAGAGTTTCTCTTAATATAATTGAGCTGTAATTGCGTATAAGTGCACTCAGGTACAGTTGCTGCCACTCAGACCACTTTAATTGCCATCCACCGGTGGAAAAAGCCTCTACACACACTCAGTTAAACTCAAATGCCTAATGGCCTCTCCAGTGTTTTTATACTCTGACTTTCTGAGGAAGCTGTTAAATTGTTTCTGTGTCTGTCGGCTACTTGGAATGTTTCAGACGATGGCAAATTAGTAGAACAGCGGTTGGAGAAGTCCTACTGAGAAGGAAGCATGGGGGGGGGAGAGAGAGAGAGAGAGAGAGAGAGAGAGAGAGAGAGAGAGAGAGAGAGAGAGAGAGAGAGAGAGAGGGAGACAGAGAGACAGAGACAGACAGAGAGAGAGAGAGAGAGACAGAGAGAGAGAGACAGAGAGAGAGACACAGAGAGAGAGAGACAGAGAGGGAGAGAGACAGTGAGAGACAGAGAGACA
>CAAKHC010015464.1:0-12247 GCA_901007825.1 Macroramphosus scolopax
TTTTTATCAACACAGCAACATGTTGTGTCACCTGATCTGATCACTTTTAACACAACCACCCTCAACTTTATGATACTTCACCTCGATCACGCCCCAAAGCGTCTGTTCATCCCTGTGATGATATCATCTGTTGAACATTAAGACCACAGATCAGATGCAGCTTTACGACTTCATTCGGATCAAATTAGTCTTTTCCCCACATGGGAGATTAATGTCATCAATGATCTTTAGTTACGGCCTCCAGTTGCTTTGGTTCGATACTAGAGTGCATCTTTGCAAAGCGTGTGGAAATGCAGCCAGAATTACTGCAGAGGCAAAGTGACTGACACTAACTGAGCACATGCACAATGTGTTGAATTCTGCGGCTCTGCTTTTCGGCATCGATCGGTTCAGAATTATAAATAATGTGAAGAGTTTGCAGCGTATTAACACCCCGTAAATATTGACATAAGATTGAGAGTGGTTGCATGAACATCCATTGAAACAGATGACGAACCAAGAAACACAAAAGACCTTCAAACACCTGCTGATGAAAGGAACTCAGATAGAACCAACTGACAACACACCAATCATACAACCAAATGAATAAATAAAACAGCTTCGACCAGCAAGCAGCAAAATACAATCTTTACAAATGTGCATTAAAGGGGAAACACACCAGAACTACAGTTGAGGAAATGACTGCACACGTTTTCCTTCTTTCTGATTGGTTGGTTTGAAAGTTATAAGACAATGCAAAGTGAACCCTATGACACCAATGACACATTCCTGAGTCTTTATTAAACATCTGCACTGTTTAAAAAAATAAAGTGCTAAAACATGAACGGATGTGATTAAGCTGCTACAAATCGTATCTGTTTAAAGGAATATTGCACTTCGTCAGGATCTCCCTCCTCTGCTGCGGCTCACTTCTTCATGGTGCGGAGCAGGACAGGACGTTTCTTTATATTTAGGAAGACAAATTAATGATGTCATAGTTTCCTGCGTCCGGACAACTTAAAAAATAATGGTGTAAAAATAGGGGGGAAATATTTGGAAGATTTTGTTGAAATTGCCCACATTTGATTAGAAAAGTAAAAGTGATAATGACATTATTGTGTATTGCATGCGTAGAATGGGACAAGGGACATTTAAATGTGCAGACGGTTGGACACATGGGAGGACAGAGATGTTCGGACACCTCCATTTTTTTCGGGTGATTGGAGGTAGAAGGGGAACTTCACTCAGACGGGTTTATTTCAGATCCCGTTGAGTTGCATTAAATCACCTCTCAGCCAGGATCACATCCCTTCTCATGTGAACATCACACTGCTGCCTGATGGCTGAGGATAGAACTTCCCACCATCATATTGTGATGTTTTCTTCTATAGAAAAATAGTTCCTTTACTTCCACAGCGATGAACATCGTCCCTTTATTCACTCCACCAGTGGCTCACTGTGATTGGATGTTTTGCACCCTAATTTCAACAGCAGCAGACAAACAAGTAACTATGACGACGGGATATTTTTGGTTTACTTGAGTGATTGTGGAGAAGGAAAAACAGGTTTTGATTTAATCCTTTCTCAAGACTTTGTATAAATATAATCATTTCCTTCATTAATAATTTACAATTGTTTTGTGAGGTCGAATGTGTCTGTCGCGAGTTGTCCAGGTACCAGATTAACGTATTGCTGCTTAACATACAAACCACTTGATGCATGCTTCTTGCAAGTTTGTCTGTCTGTACATGTGTTGTATTTCACCTTATTAATAGTGTGTCTGAACATCATCATACCTCTGTGTGGGAGTTGTGGAGGGCTGCCTGACAAGCTTCACATGTGTATCTATGGGAGGTGACGGTTAAATTAAATGCTTTAATTATTCTCCAAACAGCTCCTATCATACTGCATCATGTCGTAGTACTAAAGAGTCTATTAAGTATTCATTTAATCCTAATGTACATCATAAAGGGTTTTCGTTTGTGCTGTTTACATTAATTAAATAAAGAATCTGTCTTTCCCCTTGTTTATACACACACTAAAACCAGTTTGGAGTGACCCTCTACAGTGTGAAGCCAACGCACTGCGCCATGCTCTGCAGACCCAAAGCAAAGATGTGGACAAACACACACATAAAAGCTTTGGACCTAAACGTTTGCAGACACGTAACACAATGAAAGCACACTCACTTGTGTCTTCTTGCCAGTGTTTGCATATTGTACTGTGGACTATACACACTATGCTATAGAATAATGGCGCATTGGCTGGTCTTAAACTGGCAAACTGTTGTATTCTTAGTGTCACATGACGAACTCGTATGTACAAGTTAAAAGCATCCTGGGTGATTGCTTAGGTGGAAAAAAAATAAAATAGAATGTGGACCAATGAAATCTGAGGTAGCAAATTCAACAATGATCATCCCGTTCCTGCAAACCACGGATACCAGAGGAGCAACGGCGGCGCCGTGACGACGTGTCCGGTCTATAGCATGAGGAGGCAGGTTGGGGGTGGTGGATGGAAACACCCAGACTGAGGCCTGTCGAGCCACTTTAACACCACGGTGTCGTCCCAAACCCGACCAGACTGTAACTGTCGTATTGACGAAGAACAAAACATTTACATTTTATTTCTAGCATGCTGAGTCGTCATTTGAATCTCCTCCTACGTATCGGTGGTTTGCAGGAGCGTCGAACGCCGACATTTTATTGTAGCGACTGGGTTGACAGTAATGAACCAGGGCCCCCGGCTGACTCCGTCTCTTCATGGTGCTCACCGATCAAACACAACTGTTCTACTTCTATAAAAACATTGCAACTCATAACTCGTGAAATAAGTAAACTGGGATTCCATGTTTGTTTTGTAGTTTGCTGTTTTTTGGTGAATTGTTTTCCTTTCGGTAAACCTGTGAGTTTGCCAGTTTACCGGTCTAAGCCTGCCGTATGTTCTTCACTCACTAGCAGATCTCTACGACGGTTACGGTCGGGCAGCTGATATGTTCGTTGAGAAAATTCATGGCTTTTAACCCTCCAGTTCCCACCCCTGAGGTGCAAAAAGCCAGTCAAGTGTGCTCTTGGGAAGGCGGGAGTGTCAGCTCCACCTCTTGGCGGAGGACATCGGGGCCAAAGACAGAACGGGACAGCAGGTTTCCTGTTAGGCCAGCTAACACTACAGTTCACCAACCAGTTTGTGAGTTTCGGAAGCGCCACTGACACATAGAATAATCATTTCATCAATAGGATTTTCAGTGCAAGACATAAATGGCTACTAGTTTCATCATGAGTCTGTCTGTTGTTGCTTGTTCTCGTCAGTCATCCGACACTGGATACAGCAGTAAAGGGATTCTTCTACAGGACAGCAGTCAGAGTGTGGCAGGGTCACCCTCGGCGGACGACGGAGAGATTCAGACCAGATCGTTTTGGGTTGACTGTAATCATTTAGAGGCAGAGCTGCTTCCGTCTCTGGTTGTGGTTTTGGTTAAGTTCTGCAAGCTCCAGATGTTGCAGGAGGAGAGGGAGGAATCGTGGATGAGAGAAGAGGAGAGAGGCCACAACCCTTTTCTTGACCATTCAGTCTGAGTCAGCAGTGCATCCTGACTGTTGAGCTCAGAGGTGAAGTCGGGAAGTTTTAGGATGTTGAGAGGTAACAAGGGGAAACACAGGTGCTTCCTGATCTCAAATATGCCGCGATGACCGGTGGAGACTTGGTAATTAAACATCTCTCTCTTCCTTTCTCGGTGTAGATCCCTCCCTACACCCCACTTTCTGCGTCCTTCACTTCTTCCCTAGCTCCCTCCAGGGTCTGAGCTGTGTCTCTGTGGTGTCCGTGAGTCCAGAGGGGTATGTGGTTCTTGGAGAGACAGCCTCCTCTGGGCTTCAGGATCAAGGGAAGATAACCCCGCTCCAGCCGCTGGATCAGCCTCGGCCCCAATACACACCTGTAAACCTAATTCTAATCCTGCTCTTAGGCTAGACCCCATCACAGGCTGGGATCCCATTCCCGCTCCACTTCCTAAACCCAACTCTAAGCCTACTTCTGGCCCTGAAATGGCTGCAGCTCCAGTTCCCAGTCCAAGCTGCAGCTCCAGATTCTGCCCCAGGCTGTCCAGACCAGAGGAGGAGAGCTGGCCCTGGCTGGTGTTGATGAGGCATGGAGCCTCCGGCTGTAGAGAGTCAAGAGACGTCGCTGGGAACTCCTCAAAGTCCTGGGAAACCAAGATCTGCAAGGAAAGAGGTCAAGAGGTCAGCGGGACCTGCTACTACTGTTCTTACTAAATTCTCTGTGGTCGTACGTTTTGGTTCATTTTCAGTGTGAACATTACAACAAACATTTTGCATGTACGTCTGTGATATAATGGACACAGGACCACTTGTAGGGATAGCATGAGGTGTTGATGTAGGATGCCCCCTGCTGGATGGCGGCGGTACCTTTGATTTATTTTTTTCTCCTACAGTTCAGGGTTCCCCTACTACATCCCATTCATCCAAATGAGTCTGTTAATCTGTTTCCTTCCTGATTGTCAGTTCATCAAGTTTATAACTCGTCTAAATGCCCTTGTAGACTGGTGACCAGTGACATCATCTTCCCAGTGTTCCAAACGCAGCTCCAAACAACTTTCCCAATGAGGAGGTCAAATGAGAGCACAGTGAGGTAGGCTACATTATACCTGTGATAAGGAGGCCAGAGAGCTCGTCTCTAGAGGGGTAACCAGTGTGTCTCCTGGACCTGGACTTGGACCAGGGTACGGTGAGGCCTACAGGGGAGATAACATGTTAAACTGCAGGAGATGTAGCCTTCTGTCATTACATAGTCCGGGTCATTCTCTATTGTTAACAGGATGTGTTGATCTATGAAGGATACTAGCTGTCATAAGGATTTGATCCATATATATCCATCCCCTGTATATGCGATTGTAAGTGAGTTATTACCTGAGGCGGTGATGAGACGGCACTGTAGGCGGGGGGAACCAGAGCCATCTGCCTCTGCAGCAGCTGCATAATCGCTCCGATATCTGTTGACATGCGACTTTCCAATCTGCACACAGAATGTAGTGATCAGCTGTTTATAAGGATGTGGAGGAGACACGTTTATTAAATTCACTCTGTTCCAACAGAGCTAAATGAGCTGCACGTTACCTAGGAGACACACACAGTTATAGTTAGTGTTTTAGCTGTTATCCATTCAAGAATCAAGTTCAGAGGATCAAAAGCAGTCAGACAGTCACAAAGGGTTAAAACAAGCCCGCTGAGTTTAAAAACTCTTTGATGTCAAACCAGGAATCGGCACGAGTGTGAAGGTGATTATAATTCTATGATAAAGCTTGAAGGAAAACTACTGCGGTGCCTGAAATCCCTCTCTCATTTATTCAATCTCTACTCCCGACAGCGTGCAACACACTCTGTGGTCCATAGGGGGCGACGAAACAGATCTCAGATCATGTTGGGGCAGTACTGATATATCGAATGCAACCGTTGTGTGACAGCGTTCATGCTGTTGAGAACATCGGTGCATAGCGGAAACACTCGAGGGCACCTCGTAATAACGGCAGACAGTAAATATAGCGCACACAACACCAGATATTAAAAAGGACGCATGTCAGACATCAGTCAATGTGAGTGCAGCACAGTGCAAGTGGAGGTGTGCTGGGTCTTATACGAGGCCCTCTGACCGCTGGATGAATCTCTCTGTTCAGCTTTCACAGGCCCAACACACACCTGAGCATATGTTCAGATGTTTTGAGCACCTGGGGGTAGTTCACTAACACCTTACACAACGTTGCTACCCACCCAGATTCCCCCTCACACAGCTTCAGCCTGCTGACACATCCTCTCCAGCTGAGGCCCCCACTCAGTCATGCGTTAAAACTGAGCATTCAGCCGGAGTTCCAGCTCGCCTCACAGCTATGACTTAGCACAAAGACACACAGCCTGTGATCTCCACTAGACCTGACAAAAGAGCCTCCTCCAGCTGAAGGCTACAGAGGCCAGAGTTGTTTTTTCCACTTTCTTCCAAGGTAGAAAAGTCTCAGACTGAAGACAGTCAGCTGATCTTCCATAATGTATTTACTCCAAAAATGATGCGCTGATCAGCAACTACAGCAACATGAACACACACTGACCCCTCACACACAGTGTCCAGTCTCTTGTACCTGTTGAGCTGTTTCTGCAGCTGGTCCAGGCGTGTGTCCAGCTGGTTGCGTTGCTGGCGGCTCAGGCTCTGCAGCGGCGTGTTGAGGGTCGGGGGTGAGGCTAGGCTGCAGCTGGGAACCTCCTGGTACTGACCTCCCCCTCCTCGACTCTCCCCCCAGAAACTAAAGATGTTGGAGACACCTGAGAATGCACCTGTGGAAGGGGCAGAAGAGAAGGGAGGCTTGTACGTAGAACAGATTCATGTGTTTTACATGACTTGATATTCTATTCTGTTCACCTGACAGTGCGTTGCAGGTGTTGCCTGTCTTTGGGTCTCCGTCCCCCTCAGTGTTCTCAGTGAAGCTCCTGGGTGGGGCCTGAGCCAGCGGATTCTCCAACATTGTTGGTGGTGGTGCAAGTCCGGTCACAACTGGCCTCTCCCCCTGTCAGATCAGGAGATCGTTCCAATCAATATCTATTGTGCTGTGTGCAAATAGGCACAATAGAATACGACATGACGGTACAGTGCAGTCGTACCTCGTCACCACTGGAGTGGGAGGACACTGAGTTTCGATGGGCCTCCCATTGCCTCTTAGTTGCCTTCTCCTTTTGGTTGTTGGCTGCCTCCCTTCTCCGATGCACAGACTTGTGGGACTTTTTAACTTCACCAGCATCTGCGTCATCTGGATGCAGATGTGTACAAGAAGAAGGAGGTTAGTCAACGAGTCATGAGTAATGTTAGCAGATGGTTGAAGTGAGGGGTGATGGGGGGTGGGTCACCTTTTTCTGTACGTCGTCGGAAGGATAGTTTGCGTCTGCGTAACTTGTTGAATCCCCCACACTGGGAGTCGTCACTGCTGGGAGAGCCTGGGATCATGTTGGTCTGAAATGTAGAGGCATTGAAGAGTGTTTATTAGTAGAAACACTGCAGGACGAAATATCTCCAATCAGCAATGAAAAATAATGTTGTTAATAAAATCCGGATCAATGTCCAAAAGTTAAATGTAAATCTTAATGTGAAGTCAGGTGATAAACTCACGTCTCGGAGGTTGAAGGTGATTTCCAGGTTGTTCCAGAAGTTGTCTGCAAACTCAGGATACATGTCCAGCACCTCCAGAACATCTTCCCTGAAGATCTTGTGGAGGTCGCAGTAGGTCAGAGCCCTCACGTCAGCGTTGGATTTACCCGGTCTTGAATACAGGTTGATGGGCTCGCCGAAGATGTCGTTCTTTCCTGGAAATACATCAAGAAAACCTCTGATTGATTTTCCAATTAATTAGGTTTTTAATTATCATTTAATTCAACTTCCTTGCAGGATGAATTTTGTTCTGCAGTACGTCCGTATTATCATGTTGTGTTTTGGAGTGAAATCCATTAATATATAAACACACATGAAGCCTTTTCAAACATCCGTCATCATCCATCCTCACTGTAAAGATTACAGTCATGAAGAACAGAATGTATAAGAATGCAATGATGCTGTGATCAATCAAAACACTGTGTGTCAACTGCTGGTGTTAATATTTGATCATTTCTTTTAAATGAAGTTGCTTAATCCTATTTCAGCCCACATGAAGCGGATGGCCGTGATCCAGCCTGGACGGGTCTTTGAGGAGGAACACTCCAACCAGCAGGTGGCGCCACCAGATCAGCATATTTTACTATTAAGAGGCAGCGCTCATCCACAGAGAACCAACACAGGTAAAAGCCCCTCGAGGGCTCAGGGCAGTCGATCTGCTTATCTAACAAAGGTGATGTGATATCTGTAAAGCATGTTTTACCCAGGATGGCTACCACCACGTCTCCTCTCAGTATCTCTATGGATCCCCGAGATATGAAGTAGATGGCGGTGAGGACGTCCCCGGCGTGGACCAGAGTGTCCCCCGGGGGTGCGTGGGTGGTTTTGAACTTCATGGCCAGCGCCCTGAGGCATCCCTTGGTGGAGCCCTTAAAAGCATTACAGTTCTGCAGCAAAGTCCGGTTCAGATGGAGGCAGATATCCGCCTGGAGACACTCGGGGAAACCTTTTAGCACCTGAGGAAGGGGGGAACAAGGAGCAGAGGGAGGAACGGAGTGGGAAAAGAGGGGGGAGGTGAGAGAAAAGATCAGGGAGAGATAGATAGAAGGAAGCAAAAGGGTGGAGGAGAGTCAGACGAAAGGAGGAGAAAAGGTGGATGAGGGAGAAGGAAGGAGAAGAGGTGGGCGGATGAATTCATAGAGAAGGTTCATATCAGTTAATTACTGTTACTGAGAGCGACTGACTGATGAATAGAGAACAGAACATAAAGCTGATGTCTAATAAACGTCAGACTCTAGACCCTTTACAAGGAGTAATACAGAGTGGAGATTTAACTGTCCTTACTACCATCCTCTCTTTGGGTTTGGCACTCATGGGACATTAGGCATTTACTGCTATTACAATTACAAAATGACCCATACATTCATCAGAGTTTTATTATAGTATATGGAGAAGAGGAGCATCAGCAGATTGGGATTTTTATACTTTTAAACGGCCTGTGTATATTGATTTTTGGAGCTCAACTGAAGATGTTTTCCTGCGTGTGTGTCCGAGGCCTCCTGGAACAGTCAGCAGGCCTGCCGAATGTTATCAATACGAAAAATTGGTGCAATTATAATGAGTTCTCTGCAAGCATGGGAAGCCCTTGTTGTTTCAAGCAGCAGGCTATGGGGCCTCTCCAGCAGCGCTCGGAGAAGAGCCGTACCTACGACACCCACACCGTGTTTCCACCTCTCCTGTTCTCTCCCTTTCATCCGTTTCACACTCCTCTCTTCTTGCAGCCTTCATCTCTGCATCGGTCACCGTCTATTTCTCCGCTTCGTTACTCGTCTCCGTCACTTAGTGAGTAGAAGTGTTTTGTATCTATTTCTAAAAGAAACAACAACCTCCCCTGAACTGATCCAACACTTCCCAGAGTAAATCTATTGTTTTTATCATCGGTGGGAACATACGATGAGACGACCAGTCGTGTTGTGTTCGCTCGTCTGTCAGAGCTTTCACAGCTCTCCAGCCTTTATGTGTCTCTGAGCCCCGAGCCCATCAGTTTCTATCAAGCATGAACATTTAGAAGAAATGTTCCCTGATATATTACGGCACAGATCCATCCTCTGTACACAGACAACTATACAAATATGTGCAATTTACCAACAGCGTAATGAATTATGTGTGCACTAAAAGTGACCGGGCCTCTCATTCGTCATTGTGGGTGTTTAATGGTCGTGAACTGCACTTTCTTCCCTCTCATTTGTAGTCTGTCCTCTCTTTTTACCTCTGCCAGGTCCTTTGCTCTGAACGTAGGTGACTTGATGTTCCTCCATTCCTTTTATTGATCCAGTAGTTTTTGATCTGTTCATGTTCTCAGATCTCGGACCAACAAATCAATAAAAGCCATTCAAGTCTCAACTTTCTCAATTTCACACTGCCATGACTAACAAATTGTGCTGTAAATATTTAATTAAAGGAGTGTTTACATGCATTCATGGCGAAAGATGGGAGCTTGTGCACATCACAGATTATTAAGGGGACTATGTTTGCCACTCGTTTTTACTTTTAAAATCTGTATGCACAACCGTTTGTGTTATACGGAGGTTTAATTGTACATCTACACAGACTTTTATGCATCTGGTCCCAGGAGTTGGGTTTGACTGGACATGTTATTGATCTCTCTAAGAGTCACGACGAGTCCCTGCGGTCACAGAAAGAACACAGGGCAGATAACAACAGGAACCTCAGTGTAGATTCAGTGCTCTGCTATTACACACACACACACAATTAATACACAAATCCGGAGCAGATAGCAGATAGCAGAGCTCTGCTACTTTCCTCCCCTCCCTCTCTCGAGCACGTCCCATCGACTTTCATTATTATTCTCTCCATCTTCAGGAATAAAAGAGGTCGCAGATGATTGAATCAGTCGCAGGCAGACGGGGTCATTCCCACACAATCCTCATAATGATTACAGTAAACACTCTCTAATCTACTCTGCTCTTCACACAGCCTTTAAGAGAGCAAAGATAATGAGGGTGGAGGAGAGAGACGATATTTGAGGAAACATTCCCACGGATCCACGACGAATCCGTTTCCGCTCTACTTCAATGGCTCACTTATCGCGCAGGAATCAAATACGCTTTTCAATGATAGATTATTTGTGTTTGCGTTGGGAACTCAAGCAGGGAAGTCCTTCACAGTAACGAGGCGCTGATTGAGCTCTGAAAGGAAATCAGAGATATTTATAGTGACGTGTACCTTTCTGAGCTAAAATTATAAAACAGCTTAGGAGCAGTGACAAATTCTAACGTAAATATACCATCAGCCCCGAATCAAGCTGTGTGGTTGAGCACCAGGGGAATTAACACTTAAAGATCTGTATGTGCAGTCAGACTCTATAACCAACATCACTGCTCCCAGTAAACACTCAGGGACTCACTGTGCAACATCTGACGACATGTGTACTTATTCATCTGTTGTCATTTTATAAATGCTCTTCACTGTGTTCACTATCCACTTTGCTGCTGTGATGCTGTAAATGTCCCCGACGAATAAAGGTTTATCTTATCTTATCTTATCTTACATGAAATACGATGTGTGACAAGTGATAGTGAAGGTGACACCCCCTGACAAGCATGAACAGCGCGCATCAGCACATCTGAAGTGTGTGACATGTTTATGATTTCAGTCGTGTGTGCGTAGCTGCATGCATATGAGCGTGGCCCAATGTCACGTCTGAGTCAAGTCAATTGTGCAGACGGTACAGACGATGTGGCTGTGTGTGCCAAAGCGGTTGTGTCAGTGGGGGTGACAGAGTTCAAGCTGAGGTCGACTCTATATGACAAGTTCGTTGAGAGCAAGCACTCCTGTGTGAGCGTGAGCGTCAGCGTGAGCGTGCAGGGTGTATTTGCGTCCATTGACAGGTGTGAATCACTGCCTATAGGCGTCTCTGACTATGTTTGTACCTCCTATGCGAGAGAAGCTCGTTATAACTGCATTGGTGGTGAGCGCAAATGAATCACTTGATCACATGTCGTGCTCGTTTCACTCCTCTCTCTCTCTCTCGAGATAGTTTAATATGTGTATAAATACACACAGATCTGTGTGGTGACAGTGTGTGTGAGACAGTGTATTAGCCCTCATGCATATGAACAGACTGGTGTAGGTCCATGCATGTTGCAAATACTCTAACCTCTTTGCACATGTTAGAGAGTGAGAGTGTGTGTGTGTGTGTGTGTGTGTGCACATTATTTATGATACTCACATCAGTCTTACTTTCTCTGATGGTGTCGGACCATGCATGCTGAGACAAAGGCTTCCAATCATCCTATTAACGTACAACGTAGGCTCAAAATACTACTCTATCCTTTGTGTGTGCGCAACACTCATCTCTTAACATGAACAGACATGGTGAACACACACAGGATTATGGTGCATGAGGATGAGTAACACTCACAGCGTTCATGTCGATGCCGTTGGTGTAGGACCAGGCGTGCTGGAAGTACTCCTCCAACCTCTGCCGGAGCGGGTTGGGGATCTGGTGGAAGCGGATGAACTCCCTGACTCGCAGCATCTGGGTGTGGTAGCGGGCCGTCCCTGAATACAGCCGCTGGATGATGGCTGACACGTTCCCAAAGATGCTGGCGTACATCAGGGCTGGTTGGGAGAGACACGGAATTAGTGATGGAGGGAGTAAGGGACGGTTTGGAAGTGTAAGAAAGAATGAAACAAGGAGGGAGATGACATAAAGTTCTTGACGCCCGTAGCAGGGCAAGAATGAATCATCTCCTACAGTTGTTTCTGTCCTCCGAGCAGATACAGCAGATATGAAAGGGTTTCGTCTCCAGTGGACGGTGATTCCTTTGTCACATCCTTCACCAGCGTCCCTGTTTTGTCCTGTTGTCACGTCGGATCCTGCTGACCTCTCAACCTCAGTCAACTCCCATCACTGTCTATATCACCCACTGAACCTGCTGTGTGTGAGTGTGCATGTTGGAGTGTGTGTGTGTGTGTGTGTGTGTGTGTGTGTGTGTGTGACAATGGGCAGCAGTTTGATTCAGTTTCTTACACTACAGTCACTAACAACATCCTGGTGAAGTGATAGTCGTATAGTACAAATTGCCTTGACAACCCTTCA
>CAAKHC010015467.1:0-12066 GCA_901007825.1 Macroramphosus scolopax
ATCTACCTACAGAAGTTAACCGGCTACGAATCAAAACATGTTTCAGAATTCAAGAGATGACGGCTACATCATATGGTATTATGATGGGCTGCTCAAGGACTGTACCATTGAGCCGACACTAGATCAGCAGACTTTTTTTTAAGTTGAAATAGGCCGGCTGTTGTTTCTTTAATCAGGATGATAGATCTGAATTTACAAAGAGCTCTGCTAGAACTGCTTTATTTGACAAGTGCCCCTCTGTTATGATTTGCCGCTGTAGAAAGACGGCGCCAAATATTCATCAGTTTGCAATTATAAGATCCATGATGAAACTTGAACTGGACAACTCAGTCAAGGTTTTAAATATCTTTTGTAACACAGTGTCCTTCTCTTCCCCCCCCACCCTGAGTTTTTGATTAATGAGTTGAGGAATTTCTTCACTATTTTCTGTATCTAATTTTGAAAACTTAAAATGAGACGTGGGCTAACAGTAACAACGACCTGTTTCACACACATTTAAGAGCCCTGAAGCCCAGACATGATCTGCACGGTGTTCACCTTTGTTCTCACTGCATCTTTGTTTTTCCTGCTGTGATATGTTACAATGTCGGCTATTGAAAAGACATTTCGAAAGCTGGAAGTGACCTCATGAACGTTGGAACTCTATTCACTTAATTTAATTATTTAATTGCTGTATTTAAAGGACTTCACTACCCACAATGCTCTTGGAGCAGAAATAGAAATAGAATGATAAGACGTAAGTTATCTGTTGTTAGCCACCAGGTTATCAGGGATGTGTTCTCATTCTGATTATTCAGATGATCCTCCACTGTACAGGCATGATCATGTGTCCTCTCTGTCCCTCTGCTTGTCTCCACCCCCTCCAGGACCCAACACCTACGAGGACGCAGCCGCTTACATCCAAGCACAGTTTGAGAGCAAGAACCGCTCTCCGAATAAGGAAATCTACTGTCACTTGACCTGCGCCACAGATACAGGAAACATCCAGGTGGTGTTTGACGCCGTGACCGACATCATCATCGCCAACAACCTCCGAGGGTGTGGCTTGTACTGAGCGCGCCCTGTAATGCCCTCCCCCTTGTCCCCTCCTTTCTCCCGTCTCCCTCCCCCTTCATCCCTCTTCCTCTGACACTGCTGTGGAAATGCTGACGATGATGATTATTTAAAAAAAGAAAGAAAAATGCAACTAGGTACATATTAATAATGAGGATAATTTAAAAAATAATAGGCATACGTATATATAAATATATATATAATGTTTTTAGTTCTTGTCTCTTCTCTTCTCGCTCCATCTTTTCTCCCCCGACGTCCTTTGGCCTGCTGCCAAGCAAACAAATTTGTTTTTTAGTAGGAAACACAAAAACCCTGCAGCCTTGAAAACTTCTTGAACAAAGTCGATGAAAGCCTCCATTCCCTGCTCTTCTCTCTCTTTCTTTACCAGTCGTGTCTTTTGTTGTTAACATTTTTTTATTATCACATTGAATATGACTTGTGTTATATTTTTTGTTGATTGTGTGTATATTTATTACATGAGTATCAGTCTGTACACAGAGTTTTATTCACATTTTGCCTCACCTGACACCTCTATTTGTGTATTATGTTGGGTTGTTTTTTTTTTGCTATAGTAGTTAGTTTATAACAATTTTGCAGTAACATGTGAAAATCTTGATCGCACTAAGAAACACTCGGCAGGTCAGCCAAACAAAACCTTAAGAAACTCTCAAGACCTGCTGAAACTAACAACAGAGATTTTAATATTTAATGTCTTTTGTTTACATTAGTCGAGACTTTCTGAAGATGTTTGTTGTTTCTTTTTTCAATTTAACTTGTTTCTCCTCCAAAACAAGTCCCGACCCAGTTTCATCGACAGGAAGTGAGGCTTCCTGTTCCCATTGGTCATTAGCCGGCCGTCAGTCACGGTTTGACAGCCAATAGGAGATCTGCTAAACGTCCTATCAGTGCCGTGTAACAGAGGTACTGTACTGTAGATAGCTACGCTTTTAGAAGCAAGAACATGTTATAACTTTCCCTTCCTTACCGTTATAACCTCTACTAACATGTAAGGAGACTGATAACGATTGATTTATTCATTAATTCATTGACTGATGGATCAGCTGTCCTGCACATGCCGATAGGTCTCTATCTCTTTCTGTTCATTTACCACCTTGTCTTTAATTCTCTCACATCAACCATGCATGGCACCACAGCATACTGATTTGTTTTTCTTTTGGGAGGAAGGGGGGGCGGGGGGGTGCATCAGAGGTTGCCATAGGGGGGCCCCTCCCTTCCCAACCCCTCTCTCTCTCCCTCCCTCCTCTTCTTCTGTTTCTCTTAAAACCCCCGACACAGATAGCATGAAATATTCAAGCCTTTGTATAAAGAGACGAGTTAATTCATAAAACGTAAAAAAAAGAAAAAAATCTTATCAAAGATACTGTTCAGATAATAATAGCAAATAATTTTAATAAAAATTGCAAACATGAAGAAAAACACAGAAAAAAAAGAAAAAAAAGGTAGGAGCCAACAGCTTGGAAGGAGGAGGGCGGCAGCTGACGTCGAGATATGTTAGGAGGCAGATCGAGAGAGGGTTAGAAGGTTTCAAGGTCGTGTGGGAGGCTGTTTGGAAAGACAACGTGTTGATTATGTGACGCTCGCATTGATGTACAATTCCACCTGTTAAAAACAAGAAGGGTGAAAAGAGTCTGCGCCTGTGACAACGTGACAACAACACTGAGACGAAACCGAGTATTACAACAATACTGACAACAGCAACAATGACAATGATCCTGTAATATTCTGAAAAGAAAACGATTTCTTGTGATTTGTAGCTACAGAACTTCTTTTTTCTCTATCTCCTTTTTTTTGTTTTTTAAATGTTTTGCAAAAAGGGTTCCAATTTGTCAGCAAGCTGATTTGGAATCACGATGATCTCGAACTGACCGTGTGTTGTTATGCTGAACTTCCCCCCCCCCCCCCCACCCCCGCCCCCCTCTCCTCTTACCGTTTTGCCTGTTTCCCTGCATTAGAACTGTCTCCTCACTTTAGCCTGACTCAGAACGATTAAATAAAATATTATAACGATATCTATTTTTTATGATTTCAGAAAAGACAAACCACTTTTCTTTTCGGGGGGAGAGCACATCTCGCTGCGTCCGCTAGCTCGGGGCGCTGCATGTTCACACATCGCTGTATAAAAACAAACCTTTTCTTCTACTTCTTGCTTTCTTTTTTCCGTTTTGAGACACACCTTCCAGGTCTACAATGAAAAGCACAGTTCTCACATCACACACGCACACTTTCTCTCACTCACACACAATATGTAGATTTGGAAATGTGTTATCTGTTCATCCCTAATCTATGTTCCCCTCATTGACCTATCTATCCAACTATCTATATAGATCTCTCTTTCTTGCCTTCTTGATTTCTAGTTTCGAAAAGAGTAAACAAACTGTGTATAATGACAAGATATACCTGTTTTTTGACATTCTGTTCCTGTTACCTTCATTATTTTTTACCTCCTCTATGTTTTGTTCTTTACCCAGTGAATGCTTTTTTTCTGTGCAGATTTTTCTCTCTCTCCCCCTCTACTCCTCTTTAGTGAATGGTTGTTATTTCATGTGGGATGTCCGTGCTGGAAAAACCAATCGAATGTAGTGTTTACATTAAAAAGCCACTGTTTTCATGACTACAACCCGACCTGTCTTGTCTTTTCTGTCTTGCAGTAGTTCTGTGTCTGTGCCTCACAGATTTGAGGAAGGTGCTCAGTCAGATTGAATACGCCGGACACATCCTCACAATAAAGTAAACAATGACAGGATGAATTCCCAAGCCCGAACCATCACCATCACATCTGAACGCCTGACACAAACCTTATCTTATCTGTACGAATGATAACAGGTTGAACCACATGTGATTACCGTCTTCCACTCTTGGATGAAGTCATGAAGTAAGATGAGACTTCACTAACGTACTTGCAGTCACCAGATGCTGAATTAGCTCTTGTGAAGTAAAACACATAAATGCCATGTTTGGCCAGGAAGAGTTGTTGTTTATCTGCCGTCTGTTTGCTCCACACTTCATGAATTTCTAAACTGTCCTTTTCCTTCTCATTACACACAAATTATGCCAACAGCGAATTCCATTTGCTCACTCGTACACAAACTCTTCACTGTTGCTCTTTTCTTTCCACGTGATCCCGAATTTGTCGACAGTGCAGACTTGTGTATAATATCAAGGCCGTACTGGAGCTGCTCCATGTCAGAACACTGATATAAAGCAGGGGGCATTGCACATACTGTGCAAACACTTCACAAGATAACACACGTACTTCTAAATGGGCTTTTCAAACGTACTGCAGCACATGTTGACATGAAGCGTCAGGCACACAGATCATAAAGAAGCCCTGTCGTTCATTCACACATGAAGAGAGAAAGTGGCGGGAGAGAGAAGTCTTTCATCCTCACTGGTGTGGCGGTCGCTGCAGGGAAAAGCTCGGTTCAATGGGTTCAAGCATAATACTGAGAGGAGGAGAGAAGCTGGGCGGATGGAGAGACCATCCGTCAGCAACGAGAAGAAAACAGAGAGACCAGAAAGCCGGATGGAGGAGGTGGAAAGGAGGAAATATTGTCGACTCTTATCACCCTATTTATTTTAAAATTCCCACTTGTCTTGTATCTGTGAAGCTCTTTAAAGAAGAGTCGGATCATTTGGGAATTTCACAAATCATTTGTATTTTTTTTTTTTTTTTTTTTTGCCTTTTATGTTTATTTGCAACCTCATTAACTGCTGTTGAAAAACTCACAATTACATAATCCCAAGGAGAATTCACCATGTGACACACGGTTCAGTCATGTCGAAAGTCACTCAACACCTTCAAAAGACAACATATGTCGTGGTATCACATAACACTGTGTAGAAGACGGCACACATGTACTACTCAAATCATGCAAAACATAGTTTCCATATCAATGTTATTATCTGCTGTAGAGTCTGCAGACCGATCCATCCATTCAGTTAAAGCACTGACAAAACGTCATGGTGCTGTTAAAGCTGATACTAAGAGGTGCTCCTAATATTTTCCATCCATCCATTTGCTATGACACTTATCCTGTTGCCGGTCAGCGGGGGTCCCGGATCCGTCCAAGATGACATTTGGCCAGAGGCAGGGTGCGTCCTGGACTTGACATCAGTCAATCACAGGGCTGACACAGAGAGATGGACAGGGAAGTATTATGGACCGCTCAAAGAAATCAAAACTTCTCTCAGACTGGTTCAATGAAAATATAACAAAGAGGATAATTGATGACACAATGACTAAAGGCTTAATAATTATAATTAAACATGTTAAATATGTTTGATATTTCACTCTGTTCTTCAGCTTGATTTGTTTTCATCCTGGCAGTTGAAACCTACCAAACTCTCTGCAGTCGTTTTGTCCTTCAGAATATTCGACCCTGCAGCAGTAAGTATTACAGTATCATCTTGTGACATGCCGCCTCCCATGTATTTTCTACTCAGCCAAGTAAGAACAATCATATTGCTGATGGCCAACAGGAAGATGGTGAGTATCAATACAAATACATGTGAACTCTGCACTGCATGGATCCAAATGAACATCTGGTTCTCCTGAATAATTATGTTTATTTCGGGCAACTTCCCTACAGGGAAGGATGAAATAATTCGCTGTGCATGATCTCTACGAAGCCACAGCCGTGGGAGTGGTGGTTTGCTTTCTTCGATATATAATAACTATTTATTGAATATTTGGTAATAAATGTTTTGCAATAAATGAACATCTGAATGTCACAACCCGCAGACATCAGCTGATTTACTTCCCTTCATTATGGTCTGTTAAGTCAGCAGTCATCCTCACTTCATGTTTGTGTCTGTGGCTTCTTGTCTTAAGTTAAGAACACATGATCGTTTGGTTCAGGTCAGATGATTAACTGCACCGAACAAGTATTCTACTGTTCATTATTATTATTGTTATTATTATTAATAATAATAATAATAATTATTATTATTATTATTATTATTATTATTATTATTATTATTATTATTATTATTATTATTATTATTATTTGGTAATAGTAGATGAGTATTATTCTTGGAATTTATTTTGGGAATATTCGGCAAAATATAACAGCAACTAAAGACAGGCAGAACAGGAAGCATAAAGCATATGAAGCATTATGTCAGAAGCATAAATATAAGATAGAAAGTCATGTTTTCTTGGGTGGTTGGAAGGCTTCAACAAGGCACGTGGATCTGACCAGAGACAGCTATTTGCCTCCTGTTTCCAACTAACTGAATATTTCTGATGTCCCTATCCGCGGCCGTCACCAGGAAGACACAGCTGGAAGGTTTAAAGGATTCTTTTGTTGAGAACAGCTGCTGACTGAATCTAGAAATGATGCGGATGAAAGTGGAGGACCAAAATAAAAACTGTTGTTTGCAAATGGAAAACAAACGGTGAATGGAGAACACAAGGTGATTCATCCTGTCTTATTATATCGTGGCTGTCCATCACATCAGGGAGCTTGTTCAGTAAAAGTTTGGCTCAAACCTTCAAAAAAATCCTCCAGGTGTCTCCAGGCTTTCAGCTTGTGGAGATGTGCTATGTAGATAAGAAAGCAATAAGTAAGTGATGAATGTCTGAAGAGAGTTTGTTGATGCTTGTTTTGCAGATATTTGGGTCTTTATTTCATCAACTCGTGCAGATGAACAGTGATATTGTGATGTGAATGATCTGCTTCTCTTGCTATGATCCTCTCTCATTTACATCTCCAACCTAAGCAGATGAACATAAAAAGGACTGCCCCTGGCATTAAATCAAACCATCCTCTGGCTCTTTGCCTTCCTCTCTCTTCCTCTCATCCCTCCTGTCCTCCTCCTTTGGCTCCTTCTCTCTGAAGTAGAACAGGTGACCCACCTTGTGGTGAGATGAGGGTACTGCACCACCACGCCTAGTGTGTAGGCAGGCTGCTAAACGCGGGACAAGCAGCCTAACACCAGACTGCATGACATGATGAGAAGATGAGCATCCTCTTACTGTCACTGGTTAATGCTTCCTGATCTCCTGCTGATGCATCCCTTCCTCCAAACACCATCCCTGCTTCTCGCTCTCTTATCCCCTTTCACTCACATCACTCTATTTTTGTTTCTTTTTTTTGTTGTTGGTCTCTCCACTGAGCAACACACACACACACACACACACACACACACACACACACACACACACACACACACACACACACACACACACACACACACACAAACACACACACACACACACACACACAAATATTTGTAAAGCTGTCTTATCATTTATATTCTTTCGTCACAAATAAAACAGCCAAGTGACTCACCTCAACTCTTGTCCCTTAACCAAACCCTTAACTTTAAATTCTAGCTTTAATACTCAAACCAAGTCTTAAACCCTCTATTTTACATTTCCTCAATAAGATAGTTTAACACTCAAACATATTATTTTGACTTACATTCATTCCTGGAGACTTACAACCTAACAATACATTTTCACTAGGTAAAGGGAACTTGTTTCTTTTCTGTCCACATTAGGGAGGCAGGTAACCACTAAACCTTAACGTGGACACCAGTGTTTTCTCCTGATGGGAAACAACTCCTCCCTCTACTGTTTGTGAGTGAGCACAGCAGGGAAGGCTCACATACATTATCACTGATGCAGAGAGCTTGTTGTCTTACAGAGAGCTCCATTTAATAATCAGACTTAATCAAATTGATTTCAATCTAAATCCGAGTTACTTTGATGTTCTGTTCCACACATGCATTACTTCTGTCAATGAACAAACAAAACCTGGCTCCAAGTTGCAACCTTTGATGATCATATATTGTGCGAAATGCCTGAGAAACATCTACAGTGGAAACAATCAGGTGCCCAGTATTTCGTAAACACTGATAGTTCAACATTATTGTAGTTGTTGAAAGACAGGGTGGGAAAGGTTCAGGTGGAGGTAACGGCAGCCGTGAGCAGGGAAGGAAATGAATATTTCTACCTTATAATTTAGGATATGTGCTGACTTAAAGAGTTTTAGTCTCCTTAATACAACACCCAGCTGTTAAGCCCCATTTTTAAACATGTATGACTTGAGAAGGAGGCATTGGACGTAAATGCCTCAGGCAGGGTGGAGAGGTCACAAATTATTGAGAGATGGGTTGTGTGTTGTCGAGGTTTCATTATATTGAAATATAAAACTGACGACACTCATCCTTCTATATTTGGTAGTGAGACATTTAAACCTCTTCAGATCAGATCCCAGGGAGGGCAGCTCTCCCTGCCTTCAAGTATCCCTCGAAAACCAATTTCCGGCACTCCACTCCGAACACTTCTAACAGCCGAACATGCCCAGTTCACACTTCCTGTTCACTTAATTACTGCTCACTCCAGTGTCACCTTCTGTACCGAAGCTCGAGGGGCGTTCGTCACTTGTGAGTGACTTTGGGTGAAGGTGCCAAAAGAGTAAATGCAAATGTAGTTCAGTAGTTCAGTCTGTTATCTCAAGTCACTGCTGATGCTGCACTCTCTTTGTTCATCTTTAAATGAACTCCAGGCTGCTGCCATTGGCCTGCATGTGTCTGATCCTCTTGAGCCTGCATGATGTTTGAATACCAGACCCACTTCTTCAGACACGCCCCATGAGGTTGATTGGAGCAGCACCTGTCCCAGTGCACCAATCAGAAGCAGGCAATTAGAGGGAAACAAGGCTGTTTTAGTAACAAGATTTTAATTCCTACAAGCTCTTTTTGGAGGAGGACTCTTTTAGTTGTTTATTTATTGTAAACAGCATCCATGTGATTCACTTTTTTGTCACCTTCCTTTTGTGGAAATGGTTTAATTTTATGACTATTAAATAACTTAATTTACCTAAGCTATCTTATTTATGTGACTTCCCTTATCGGGTCGTAACACCCCGTGTGTACCATTTGGATGTCTTGTAAATCCTTCTAATGTCCAGTAACAAAGTTAAAATGATTGTATTAAAATAAAGAGATTGGTTCTCGTGTGTGTGTTATTAAAACCCTTCAGTAATTCATTGCCGTCTGCCACAGTGTATTTTTCTATTCGTCCACTGGGGGGCGCCATGGTCAGAAATATTTCATTTCAACATCTGGTTGACAGTGACTACAGGAGCAACTGTGATAATCTTACAAGAGAATGAGTTGATGAATAATTCATAATGGTAATAAATATGACTGCTTGATGGATTAAATGACACTGAGACTATTACAGCTTAATATTATCACCATTGTTATTGTTTATACCTGAATTACCTGACATCAACGGTGTTGTGTCGGCCTTTGGTTTTGTTGTTGTTCATCATATAATGTGCATGAAGCGACCTCGAAATGCTGCTGGTTTCCCCTTATTTGTTGCCCCTTGCGGGTCCATGTTTGTGTGGTGTACGTGTGTATTTGTTGGTCTCATGAGGGGTAAGAGACCCCCTTATCTTAACCCTAACGCCCTCATCTCTTTGGTAGGCAGACAGTCAGACGGGCAAACAAACAGAAAGGCACACAGACAGACTGGCTGACCCAACATTGTAACTGATATACTAAAATACGGGACCATGCGCCATTCCAAATTTGTCTTTCAGCCACGGGATCCCTCCGTCTGACCAAGAATAAACACACACACGTCCAGGCGTCTACCCTGCTCCATACTGTACTCTTGCGTGCATGTGTGGGGGGAGAGGGGATCACAGTTAGTGATGCAGGGTCGTCTGGGTGAGGAGAGGAGGTTGATTCTCAGTCGTTGATGTAAGCAGACTACCAGAGTCGGGTCACAATGACTCCACGTGCATCTCTCTGTTTGGAGCCGCCTGATTATCCTGTCTGTTGCTAATGGTAATTTAATCCAAAAGAGAGAAATGAACTCTTTGTAGCTGCTGTCTGTGGGTTCGCTGAACATCGCAGGCTCTCCTGAAATCTGATCGTGGCATCAACAATGCAGAGATGCAAAAAAATGTCTCCCAAGTCAGGCCAAAATGGACCATAAATGTTTTTGTATGTAGAAGAAGAATGCGAACAAGAGCTGGCTGCAGGAATAAGACGTGGTGAAGCTGCTGTGTTCATAATGTTTTTGAAATACTCTCCTGGGCTCATGCATGATGTATTTGCTCCATTTGTGCAGTGAGAGCAGAAACTACACGTCAGTTGGCAGTTTCCAGTCTTGGTTTTCTCTGTCAGAGTTACAGACAGTAAAGAAACTTGCAAACGCCAAATTCTCTGTGCTACATTGTGTCTGAACGTTATCGAGCAGGAGCAGATAACACCCAGGTAGCTGAACAAACACCGAAAGAGACACCGATTAGGAGACACTTCTCCTCTTCAGCACTGTACATCAAAGAAATGAGTTGAGAATGGCGTCGCCCCTCTGTACTCTCACACATTGTCTCCAGTCAGCTGTGTGTCACTGTAGCATCATTAGCTTTCCTGTGTTCCTGCGTTATTGATGCGTTTTAAATATTTATCAGGCCACTTCCACAGCAGCAGCAGCAGCCTCTACATCAGCAAACAAAACTAAGAGATTTCCGTATGTGTCCTTGAATAACAATGAGGAGCAACAATAGGGACAAATCTTTGGGATGTAGGAGAGCTTGTTTTCCCTTTTTTAAGGTAAAACATTGTGTCACAGGGACCTTCTGTAGCCGCTTCTTGAACACAAGAGATGCACGTCATACCAGGTTTCAGCTCACTGTCCTGCTGTAAACTTTACTGTTTTGGTTCAGTTCATGGTGTTTTCAGCCCAGCAGGCACGTTTTCTATGTTGAATGTATTCTGCCATCTAACTGGCTTTTTGATGATGGTTTGCCCTACATGAGGTTCTGTCTTCATATCTGAGAAAAGATCTTTCCACTCAGCGCCCAATTGGAGGGTGCCCTTTTTTTTCTTGCGTTTTTACTTTGCAAAGAGCTTTTCACTCTGCATTCCTCACATTAGCATCATAATATTTTCTAGCAAGTCCTTCGCCTTGATGCTTATGAGTTTTGCTTCATCTGTTGGCAGCACCTGCAAGCGGCAGAGTCCTGCTCAGCTTGCCTCGCCCAAGCCCTCAGAGAATATTAATCCACAACCGTCCTCCGTGAACAGAGGAGTGTGTAAGGGAAGCATCAGAGTCTCTGCTACCACTAGCTGCTTGTCACTGCTTCCTGTTGGATGTCTGTAGGCTGAGGCCTCCCACTTGATGCCTCATCGGGAGCTGCAGATGGCCTTGGATGGCCTAGGGGGGGTAATTGTTTGATGGCGTCCTTTCCCCCTCCTCACTCTGATAGGAAGGAGGGAATGCCTCCACTCTCTCTGCCCTGTGCGTGTGCTTACTCATTATGTGGAGTGCACAGTTGCCTTCAGGAAATCTGACCGGTTACTCATCTGCTATGGCAGCCGGGCTCAGAGTCTGCTCTGCCTGAATAGTAGCTCACTCATTGGATTTCGGAGGCCATCAGCAAATTTTATGACTTGCTAGGGAGGGCCTTTGGGCACACTCCACCGGTGGCAGTCTGCCTCCGCTGAACTGTTCAGTGGTGTGTTGGGAGGACTTTGTTGGCCACCTCTTGGTCTTCCACCTCAAACTTTTTGCTTTATGCAGCATCTAAAGGAACCTGGGGGAGCTAGATAGATAGATAGATAGATAGATAGATAGATAGATAGATAGATAGATAGATAGATAGATAGATAGATAGATAGATAGATAGATAGATAGATAGATAGATAGATAGATAGATAGATAGATAGATAGATAGATAGATAGATAGATAGATAGATAGATAGATAGATAGATAGATAGATAGATAGATAGATAGATAGATAGATAGATAGATAGATAGATAGGCATGCATGAATAAGGATGAACAATGAACAATAACCTGTTTGTTAATGTGTGTGTATTTGTGTTTGTGTGTGTATGTGTGGGTGTGTGGTAATGCAGTGTTTCTCTGTCGTGGCATGTTTGCCTTTCTTTTTGAGTCTCTCTCTCTCTCTCTCTCTCTCTCTCTCTCTCTTTCCTCTCAGAGTTTCACTTCTGGCCTTGAA
>CAAKHC010015472.1:2541-18387 GCA_901007825.1 Macroramphosus scolopax
CTCCACCTGCACCTGCATCATTCGACCTCCTCACCATCATGGTGACCTCAGAGAGAGAGAGAGAGAGAGAGAGAGAGAGAGAGAATGAAGAGTTAATAACATACATACATCAATGGGATGTAAATGTGTTTGAATAGAGAGGAAGAGGAGGAGAGAGGGGCAACATGGGAAGCCCCCCCGGCAGTCTTGGCCTATGGCAGCATGGGGGGGGGGGGTTGTCTTTGTAGTTTTTCTGCTGTTTGATTTAATTTGACGGTTTGGGAGTTCTATCACAGAGGTCACTTCTTCTGTTTCATTATCTTTTCTCTTATAGGGGTTATAGATCTAATGTAATTTGCATTGAGCCTGCAGCCGCTCTAACAGGCTTATCAAACTTGGGGAGGGACCGCAGTTGGCATGACAACACGGCATTGAGTGAAACAACAACGGATAAGTTCCACAAATTAAGCTGAACAACATTAAATCAACTAATGCCTGAGCCAACATTATTCTTTCAATTAATATCAATAAGAAGTATTTTTTTTTCATCAGTCGATGCTGCATTAGTTTTAGGAAAACAGGGCAAATTTGTGAAAGCATGCAGTTGATAAACAGTTTATTTGCCACTCAAACATGCCTCCTTGCTTCTACTTTGTCTCTCTCAGGTCATCGCAGTGAGACGGTTCAGGGTTCGACACGGCCTGGGACCGTTCTGAGTGGAGTACGTATTGTCTCCTCATGCCTGCGTGGGTTTCCTCCAGGTACTCTGGTTTCCTCCCACACACCAAATACAGTTAATTGGAGACAAGGAGTGGATGTGGATGGCTGTTTGTCTCCATGTGTCAGCCCTGTGATTGACTGGTGACAGGTCAGGGGGGGTCCCCGCCTCTCACCCGATGTCAGCTGAGATCCGCTCCAACTCCATCTTGATCCTGTACAGGATAAATAGATGGACGGATACTTACGACCTGACAATAATAAAGTTGCCTCATCCTTTTCTATCCATCCAACAACTTGGTGCGTGGTCAACAATACAGCTGCTAAAAGGGGTTAGAAACATCTTCAGAATTGTATAATCCATGTACACATCTCTCCATATAGGACTGCTGGAAGCGAGCGGAGTTGAAAGCTCAGGTGAAGTTCTAGCGACGAGTCCGCTCCGCTTATCCGTGACATCGTTCACTGCACTCTGCTGCCTTTGGTCTTTAGAAGCTGACGCTTTGAATCCGGCGCCAGACCGTCACGGCTTATCTCGCCCTCTAAGATGTGTTGTACATACAGGACACAGTGTTCCGTCTGCCTGCATCGGGGGGTGAATATGCATGTACGGTGGAAGCAGCTCCGTCTGAATATTCATGTGACTAACAGATGCGTTCACCGGATGTACTCGCACATTGTATTCTATCTGTATTACTTCATGCATAAATGCGTGAGGACGTCTTCGGTGTATCCCCATCTGTGCAGTTGTGTGGGTTGAAATTATAAGTAACAGGCAAGAAGGAAAGTGCAATAAGCCATATCATCGCTTCACCGTCCATCACTTCAGGTTCAGTTTGTTCTCAAGGTGTGAAAGGAAGAGAGAAATCACACTGCGTCTGATCCTACAGCAACATACAACAGAAAACACTGACATGTTCATGTTTTATCTGCTTATCCTGCACATAACGTTTGTATGCTAAAGCATGTTAATGCCACGAGGATTTCATCTCTCTGTGTTTGTCATTTAGATTTCCCAAATGGGCTGGAAGGTAAAAGAAGCGAGAGCAGATTAACAACACAATAAACTAGATTTACCTCGACTTATATGGTGGGTGTTCTTTTATAGAATTCCTACAGCGAGTGTCTGTGGTACATATATACTGTACATGTGTGTGTGTGTAGCAGGGATTCCTAATGTTGCAGGGACATGAAGGTTTTCACAGTCACATTGGGGGGATTCGCTTGAAAACAAGTTCTGGTAAGTCTCACGTCTTTATACTGAAGTACAAAGTCCTGAGTCTTTGGGTTTTGAGTCATAAACACATCCTAATTTCAAAATAAAAGTCTTGTATCAAGTCATCATATTTGGGACTCAAGCCTGACTCACATCAGAGTCATGTGACTCGATCCCTCCGAAAAGCCATGATGTACATAAGCTGATTTTTTAGATGAAGACTTGAGCTGAGTTAAGGTGGAATTTATGATTAATAATAATAATAATAATAATAATAATAATAATAATAATAATAATAATAATAATAATAATAATAATAATAATAGATCCAATTTATATAGCGCCTTTCATGAATCCCAAGGTCGCTTTACAAGTCAGCTAAGGGGGAAGAAAAGGGGGATTAGACAATATGTAGTTATGATCAGAGTAAGTTTATAATAAATGAACGTAAGTCAAAGTACACACGAACCTGTGTGTGTTCTTGTACTTGGATGTTGATGATCAGGCGAGAAAAACCTTCCCTTGATTTGAATTATTGGTTCGTTGTTCCAGTCGGGTATTAAAACAAGGCTGACGTTTGGATATGTATCGATCCAGACTGTCAGGGTTTCGGAATGCTGAGTAGCGGTGTGAAGGACCCGGGTGCAGAGGTATCCAGATGAAAACACGGAGGGGTCGATGAAACGATGACTATTTAAATACAAACGAGGTAACGAGGAACAGGTGAGAACACGAGGGGCAGGGAGCTGATGACTAATGAGACACAGGTGACACCAAACACAGACAGGAAGTCAAACACGTGACAATGACGCAAGGAGGCGCATACAAAATAAAACAGGAAACCAGTAACGAACAACCAGAACACAGAACACACGTCTTCAAAACCCCAGAGTCAAAACTACAAACTAAAAGTCCCGGCTGGGATCATGACACACGCAACCATCATGCAGGTGTAACCTGACACAGAAGGCTGATTTAAATATTAAAGCTTCGGAAAAATGTTCTTCTTATGTTAAATAAACACATGTCGGTCCCCACAAATATAGCAAAACAAGGTGTTAAGCGGTGCCGACGGGATGTTCCAGTGGGTAGAAGTGTTTTGATGTTTCATCTGTATGTTTCAATATACGTGTTTGAATGATGTTACACAATATTTAAAGGACTCATACTGCATATTAAGAGCTCCTATTTGTGACAGGAAGAAGAGACATCTGCTAGTTCATCAAAGGGCCGTGCGGCGCGGTGCACCAGAGGATGTGCATGTGTGTTTGATGGCTGCTGTATTTCAGGCTATGATACATTTCTCTTTTTCACTGGCAATCATTTCCCTTCTGCCTATCTGATACTCCTCTTATCCCAATTAAGCCATCTCTTCTCCGTGTGTCCCTGCAGTCCAGTGTCACACAGGATTTAAGTTCCTTAGTCACCTTCTCCTGTTAATCAGCCGTCGAGTCACCTCGTTGCCCACATATGTGGCCCCGCCAAGTCAGAAGCTGTCTAACAGTTTCGGCGCTCTTTGTCCTCTAAGGCGAGTCATTATGCCCATTTTGTCGCCTGTCGTCTCCGGAGCGCCTGACTCGCTGGAAACAAAGAAATAGGACAGGAGGAGAGGGAGCCTGTGGCCTCGAGTACTCTATGCAGGGTTATAATAACACTACGATGGGGGTCATTATTAACATCATCATCACTTCTGGTCAGAAATGAGATCTTCAAAAGCAAGAAGAGGATTTGACGAGAGACGCCGAAGGGACAAAGTTTGCACTGAATAAAATGATGACGGCTTTGTGCGCTGTGTGTGTGTGTGTGTGTGTGTAGGAGAGGTTAAAGGGATCCGTGTCTGAAAGTGTGCATCATTTTCACACTCCCTGCACTCTGCTAGTTTGCGGCGCAGCCACCCTGGAGGGCGTCTGGAGACGAGTGTGTCACAGTTTCCCCTGTTAGTGTGGTCGTGGTGTTGCGTGGACGCTGATGAGTCCTGCGATGGCCAACTGCTCTGGGAGGAAGCAGTAGGAAAAGGTGTGGATAGTTAAGTGCTTCTCAGCGTTGGACCCGGTAGTCTCTCAGTGTGGCCTGAATATGACCCTTTTAAAAATGTTATTTTATCACGTTGTCGCTGACAAAAACGAATGTCCAATTGAATTAGCGATCAACTTAACAATGTCGTCGAGGTGCAGGGCCGTCGTCGAGGTGCAGCCCTCTAATAAAGGACTTTTTTGTGTCTCTGCGTGCGTGTGTGCGTGTGCGTGTGTGTGTGTGTGTGTTCTCCATTTTTTTTCCACGACCGCTCATCCAATCTATTTCAAATTTGAGGAAGTCTGTGTCGAGTTTGTAGAAAAGTGGATGAGTGATTCTCAAGAAACATATAAAAAAGAAAACTTTGGACTGTGACTGCATTAGGGCGGCGCCGGCGGTAACAACAGGGCATCGCAAAGATGGCTGCACCGTGTTCTCTAAAGAATAATTTAGACAGCAAATCACCTGTTTAGTGTTGTGTATTACTGTGTAGACGTTGTGTAGTAACAATGCACACGGACAGAAACACACTCTGAAATATCTGTCGTCTACCTTTCATTGCTTCCTTATTTTCCCCAGAGTAAATTTGAGTCATCTTATAAAAGTTTCTTCCCTCAGAACTCCTGTGAAATCTTTTTTTTTTTTTTTTTGCTTTTGATTTGACATTTCAAAAGGAGATTTAAGATGATGTGTGGAGACGTTCTGGTTTTTGCATACTTTTCATTGCTAAAGGTGCTTAAAGGTCGTAACTTTAAAAACAAGCTTGCGGTGTGTAATACCGCATCGTACCTCGAGGGGCGCTGTTGAGTCACTGCAGGAGCAGCGGCTCTGGTCTGAGCTCCCTCCAGATGTCTTGGCTCCGATCTCCAAGTCTAAAGGATCGTCGACACCACGTCTATAAAGACAACGATGAGTACGGAGCGTACGAAGCGTAGCACTCAGGACCCTGGAGATGCATTGGCTTCACACAGGACGGTAGCTTAGCAACAAGGTGTTTGAAAAATCTAAACCTGTAATTAAATGTTCTTATTGAGATCAACAGCATCTTTCTGTTATCTGTGGTCTCCGTGTTGCTGAGCGCTACAGCTGTGCGGCGCAGGGCAGGCGTGCTTCTCCGCAGCGCCTTTTATAAACAGTTGGATTTATCAGATGTGGGTTTCCTTCACCTCACTGATGAGCCTCTCTGGGGCGGTGACCACGATGCCCTGTACATTTATGGATTCTGTCTGGTTGTCTGCGTCGTTATAGTTGAAGTGTGGACTCCGACATCCCCTCGAGTCGGAGCGATTGCTCCAAACTCTTATAATTCCTGATGTGTCGAGCCCTTCAAGTCTTTAAATGTATCAGCCTGTGATTTCTTTCTGACTATACACACCATCATGTATTTCTAATGCAGACGGGACATTTGGGTAATTGGACGAGCGCAGCCAAAATTCTGACATTAAAATGCACCAGCACACTGTTCCTATTAACATAATTAGAATATGCAAGCAAAGCTCTTCATCTGGTGTTTCTGAAACCGCCTCAGTAAGCTGATAAAAATGTTTGACTGGCGATACAGAAGTGTCAGCGGACGGCGGCTGTGAGGAAGGTCATCTTCTACAGCAACGTTTTAAAGATACTTAAAGGTCTTTCTTTTATATCGACAAACCTGCAAACCAACAGGCAGTCGTGAGGTCGTCGATAAGGTGACTGAGTGACAACACGGTGTGTTAGCGGGTGAGAACGTCTCCGTGAAGCACAACACATCGTCTGGATGCCTGTTAAACGCCCTCTGCATATGAGCGCGCATCAGTCGCACACTGCTCGTCTTCAACACTTTCCCACAGGGATCAGACTCATCCGGATTGTACCACCATCACCTCCGCTCACTCCGTCGCGGCACTTAGATGCTGATTTCAAAAAACGAAAAAGGGAAGAAACCCATCAGTTCTCTGTATTGTAGAACATAAATCATATTCACACCGAGCTGATCGTCACATTGTGTATCAGTGCTCATCCCTAAAAGCTCTGTTAATACAGACTCTGGCTCCGCTGCGGACGCCTGCCGGGGGATTCTTTCTCCTAGATTTAGTTTGGCCCTCACCTAATCTTCTCTGCTGTGCTGTTGCACTGTTTCTTCCCATCTCATCATTCTCGCTCTACTTCTCTTCATCTCCGTCCCCGTGTCTGTCCGTCTCTCTGTTGCTCCGACTCTGACTACCTCTCTTTGTGCGTGTGTGCGTGTGTGTGTGCACGTGCGTGTGTGTGTGTGTGCATCATGCTCGTCAGAAGCAGCCAGCGGAGGAGGAGGAGGAGGAGGAGTGTGGCAGGACTGTATGATTATTCATCCAGGAGAAAACGTGGAGAGCTTCCTCCAGTGACTCACTCACTCACTAACTCGGGCCCGCGTCCAGTTTGCCTATCTGTGATTAGATTCATCAACACTCGCCGCTCCTCCTGCACACACACACACACACAAACACACACACACACACACACACACACGATTCTCCTCGCCATCAGAGGTCCGTCTCACTGTGACAACCAGGTTCAGAGAAAGTCGACACCGTGGCCATTAAGCTGCCTGTTCCCTCTCAGCTTCCACTGTAAGAGCTTTGTGCTTTGACAACAAACATCACTTGAATTAGACATATGCTGCTTTAGCTTTATTTATGCTCAATCGCAGCCCGTGTTCCCCGACAGACCATTACAACCCAAATTGATATGCAAATACGCAGAGAAAAATAAGCACAAGGGATGAGAGTTGCACTATTGGGACGGTCCAAGGCTGCCAGCAGTATGAATTAATTGTGTCCTGGCATGCGAGGCCAGAGGAAGAAACAGCAGGACGGGGTTTTATCCCTCTCAGTGCCGCCTGGAGTTTCAGATCTGGTGATTAGGCTGTGAGGTCGAGCTACTCAGCGGAAATCTCCTCTGAATTCTGAGGAAGCGCTGAAGGCGTGTTCTTCACTGCAACAGAAGAAGACGCTTTTCAGATACAGCTGGCAAGGACACAGAACATGAGAGGGCTTCAAGGTCCCTCCGATTTGAATCCAGTCTCCCTCTTTGTGAGACTGATTTAACCATTTATGAGCAGCGCTGAACTTCTTATCAGTTCAATAGTCTTTTCTCCGTTTCTTGCCGATCGCTTACTGACGGGAAGTGGATGAACGTTTGGTGGTTAATTCGGCCTGTCGTTCACACTCCAATCACACCTGGATGGACACTGGTCACGCCAGGTGCCAACCAGCTCATCAGGTCTCCAGTTTGTCACCTCAGACACTTCAGTTCTCTGGCAATGTCTAATATGAGGTCGATGCTCCTCAGTGAGCTCTCAGCACTACGACATGTGAAGAAATAACCGATGACATATTGTTCTACCGAACTGCCAGACGACGTCCTCAGGGTGGAAGACGATGTCTTCTCAGCCATGAACGGGAACTGGCCGTTGTTCGTCGAGGAAACCGAAAGAGGAAACTCAGAGGGGGCAGACCTCCACTACAGCCGTACAAGAGATGCATTTCCTCCTTCTGGAGGTCGATGCAGCTGCACAGCCTCATGAATTCATTTCCATTGAAGCTGTGGATTCCATCTCGAACTCGGGGCCTCGGCGGGCCAGACTGTTGAATGTAAAAGAGCCATTGTGAACGTCCCTGGGCAGCACAGGGGGACTGTCACCTTGTGTCCCACTGTAAGGCTGCGAGGAGTTCTCCATCACAGGAGTTCTCCATCACAGGAGTTCTCCATCACAGGAGTTCTCCATCACCATGCCACCCAAGGTCCCGACAATACTACAGGGATAATCACATTTGTTGATGCGCTACATAATACAGGACGGAGCAGAGCAGCCCAGGTCTGCTGTCGTCATCTGGGATCATGTTGGTTTCTAGCAGGCTGCTCAGGCCTCAGTCACCAACCACTACAACTTCTATGTTTGCCTCCGTACTCCCCGTTTCTTAATCAGATTGAGGAATTACTTTGGCTTGGTGTGTGAAAGTGTACAACCAGCGACCACATGTGTGTCTGCATCTTTTGCAAGCATGCAATGAAAGAGCATGTGGAGACGTTGAGGTCGTGATGTGGATGACGTGATGTGGCCGGAGTTTTACAACTCTAAAGATATTGTATTGACTGTAATAACATTCTGTATTGATTTATTTTACCTTATTCTGTTCCTGTTAATCGTGTTGCACAAACCTGCTTTAGAAAAAGAAGTCGCTGCTTCTGAAGTGTTTCTATTTCTGTGTTTCATAGAAGCCGGTACGAGAAAAAAAAAGGTCAACAAAGCACCGCAGGCAGACGTCTGTTGTATGAAGTATATCAATGTGATGCTGCTGCTTTGAAAGACGCTGCATGTGTGTTATTTATGTTGCAAAAAAAAACTTCTGCAGAAGAACGACTAGCTTCATTCTGATGGAGTTTTGTCCCAATGAGACGATGGCAAAGAAAAACGTAGAGCAGCACAGCAGCGTAGAGGTCAGTGTGTTCCTGCAGATGATCCGATCCAGCTCCAACCAACCCACCGAACATCCGTCCACTGAAGGAGTTGGAATTGTTCAGAGAAGTCAACAGGGATTTCATTATGAGAGTTTAGTTTTCCTTCAGTTACATGCAACTCCAGCACTACAGGTCCGTGTTTTACATCCTGAGAAGGAATGACTGAACACTATATGATAGAAGCAGTCTGATGCTGCACCAGAAAGACAACAACGGCTGCGCTGCGACTTCAGGTTAATTCAAAATGATCAGTCGAAGAGAAAGTTAGAGGAAGCAACAGAATATCTTTCTTATGCGAAGCTCACTCACGTCTGTCAGCTGCCATGTGGACTGTCTGAAACAGGAGAAGCATAAAAATAAATAAAACACCTCTCCAGGACGCTCCGGGGCTGAAGTTCGAGCGTGTTCAGGATATCTGTGCAATAAACAGGATCTGAGTGCAGGCGTGCAGCGTTGAGACGGAGCAGAGCAAATCTGCACACGGAGCCGGGGTGTATTTAAAAAAACAAGGAGGACGATGTGAGGGGAAGCATTACAAAATCATGTGAGAAATCATGCTTTCAAATGAAAAACACCCCGCTGTCGAAGGAAGATACGGAGAACTCTCCATATTTTACACAGCCGACTTCACTCGTTTGTGTTGCGGCTCGTCACGCGTTAGCGTCGCCATTCAACTCTACGTGAGAATAATTTGTGTGGCTAATACAGAATCACGATGAATTTACAGAACACCTTTTGATTTCGTAACACTCACAATCGACACGAAAATAACTGGCTGAAATGCCGATTCCCCGGATAATCATACTGCAGGAGGAAGAAGGAAGAAAAAAAAAAGATGCCCAAGGCCGTGTTTCCACCTGAGGTACTGCATAATTCACGAGATAGTCTTCTGTGGGTTTTGGTGAATATCATAAAAACAGCCTCCTGTCCGTGATTTACAACATATAAATCTGATATGATGCACCGACAGCTCTCCCTCGGCCCCCGATCGCCCTCCTTAGAAAGACCTCTGTTAACTCACCCGGCATTAAAAGGACAGACGGGCGTTCACGTCCGAACGCTGTCGTGCAGATGTTGCACGGCGTCGACGCACACAGATGGAGATCGATACGTTTCTTCGACGCCGCGTCGAGAGGTGAAGGCACGTGTTCATTATGCATGTTTGAATACGTCCGCACGTGTGTTGAAAACTAACGGGCAAAAAACAACATTTACCTTGTGCTACCTCGTTTGTTCTCGTGTTAACGAGTCGCGGGTTCACGTGAGTGTGAACGCACCGCCGGCGGCGGCTGCATGTGAAGGGCTCGTTTCCAAACGGCCTTGTTGCCTCGCCGTCTACAGACCGGAGCCTCATGAGGAATCGCTTTCAATAGTCTCTGGATTCCAGTCTGCCATCGCTCTGAGAGCCGTTATCACAGATTTATGGACAACAGGCAACATGTTGGAGACGTTAATGCTGCCTCCCAACATGAGGGGCTGCAGCCCATCGACACCCTGAGTGAAGCTTTGTGGCTGAATGATTTAATGAATGAATGAAAAAGGGGATTCATTTGGTATTTTCTATCCATATCAAAAATATTTTCATCAAATTCTCGGGTAGAATACAAGAAACTATATTAAATCTCAGGCGTACTCCTAATAATCTTTCTGAAATATATCCAGACGTATGAGAAGGTTTCAGGTCTTCAGCCGGGCTTTGAAAAGTCATAATGTCTGTCAACATGAAAAGGGAAGAGGTGGAGAGGTGGAGAGGTGGAGAGGAGGCAGCAGTCAGAGTTTAATGCCGATGAATGTGTTTCCCAGTGAAGACAACAAGTTGACAGAAGGTTCAGTTATCTTCTGCTTGTCAGTGACACACGTCAGGCAAAACCAGCTCACTGACGAGCTTGAACTCTCGACAGACCGACTCACGGTGACGGAGAGGAGGTTTGAATACGCCGACTTACCTCCCGTCACTCCTTCATAAAGCTAATGAAAGGATGTTACTTACCTACCAATCACAATCAGGTTTATTGACGAGTAAAGTCTTTCACACTACGTTGAAGTAGTCCGGGTGCAGTGGTGATGGTAGTAAAAGGAAAAGTACTGCAGTTAAGTAGACAAGACAAAATAGAAAAAAAAGTACAAAAGAGATATTTAAATATAAAGTAAATGTCTTAATAGGTATTTACAAACATGAAGGATTTGTGGTTTTCAATAAAGAATATGCAAATGTAAAATCATCTTAAATTGAACAGAGAAAACATTTAATCTGAAGACGTCCTCCCTCGATTTGTGGGAAATCATGATTTTACGTCTTAGAAAACCCGTCCAGGCTGTTAATAATGCAGATTTATTCAACTTTGAAGTCTAATGATCTGCGTTTTATTCACCGCGACTATCCCGCCCATCAGCCACCCTCCAAAGAATGGGTAGCCTTGATCTTCAAGTTCTCAATTAGAAGTGTTTCTGTATTCATACATTCCTGCGGTTATCTCCCCGCTGAAGGGAAGATTACGAAACGAGGTCCAACACGCTCACAACAACACTCATCTCTCCTGGGGGGTTGCGGAAGCTGTGCATTGACTCAAGGAACAAGGTAAGTGTGGCACTGAACCGGCCTCTGATGACCCGCCTGAAGTATCAGGCTTGTCAGTACTTCTTATAATTGTGAAGAACAGGCCGTACATGCAGCCACTGACAGCAGCTACTTCCAGGTAAGACGGGCCTGCGACATGAAGATGATGCCTTTAATCTGCTCCTGAAGTGTTTCCTGTCACGAGGATTCAGCACGGTGGTTCAGTCCTTCGCTGGGAATTCTTTAATTGCATCATCAGGCAATCACGGCACACTCTGCTCCCCATGGGGGAGGGGGGGGGGTGGGGGTGGGGGGGGGGGGGGGGAGTATCTCTTCCCAATTTCTGACAATCAAATTTTCTGTGCTTAACCTCCTGTCACCTGTCACTCATCTGATTAAATACTGCAAGTAATCAGCGAAGCCCACAGGGGATCTGTCGCTGCGTGTGAGCGGCCAGCTGCAACGTTTTGGAATTAATAATAATTTATGATTATTTCATGCATTCTCTCAAGTATTTAAACTGAACTGAGAGGTTGTCATTTGAATCATGCATATCAACTATAAAAATCTGTCTAATTGGAGTTTTAAACTCATCTGCAACGGACGGTTTTGTTTCTCCTGTCCTGTCTCAAGACTTATCTTCTGAGTGCATGAAATGTTCTATATCAAGATAATCTCTACACTGCAGCCAGATTCAGGAAAGTCAGCAGCTGTGGGGATGTGCACATTCTATCTTTCCAAACACTTCCTCACAGAAGTAAAAGTACAAAGCCCATTCGTGCACCGGTGTCTAAGAACTACAGAGACTTTGGCGGGAGTTGAACATAACTCACCGTCCTTAAAATGTTATGCCAAAATGTGTGTCTGTCTACGCAGTAATTTAAAAATAATTGGTATCTCCACCACATCTTTCTCCTCCCAAATCTCCTGCCATTCTTAAAATTTCACACTCCAGCTTCTCTCTTGCCGGCACTCATCTGTCTTTGCCCAATTATAGCAGCGGTTGCTAGGTAACAGTCCACACATGCTTGTCCATATTAAGTTTAATATCAAAACAACATTCAGTGGACAATGATTGACTAGTGGAGGTGTTTTTTAGAGAACAATTCTACAGAAAAATATAATATATATTATATATATATCAACATAATAGTATATATGTATGTATATATAATATATATATTATATGTATATAATATATATGTAAATATATGATTTATTATTTCATTGTAATTAAATTAAACTGCAATGTTGTACAGTAATTTACGAGCAAGGAGAATGATATAATCAGTAGTAATGAATTAATCAGGATAAGCCTGAAACTTGAGGCTGATCCGTCTCCCTCTCTCCTCACATGACCTAGAAACCGGTGACTGAACCGCTCACATGCTGCATTGTGACCAAAACCTACGGGGTGTTTCTAATTAGGTGAGGAAGCGGCAGAAGACGGTGAGTACAACGAGGATGTTGGAGGAAGTGTTGAGGAGCCGGCTGATTGGAGAGAGAGAGAGAGAGGAAGCAAATGACTGGAGAGAGGTGGGAAAAATGATGGGAGGAAGCTGCCAGGAAGAGTAATTAATTAATTATTATGCAGAAATGAATCACACCAGTCGTCAGAATGTAGGGTGCCGGGAAGAAGTCGGAGCGATAAGACGATAAGTAGAGTGTCAGACGGATGGGGAGATTTGCACATAGACAAGTGTGCACAAGGAGATTGGACCGGGAAATTTGCACATAAAAAGCCCGACAATGAAACCGGAATGAGCAGGTGATGGAGGGGAATGAAGAAAGCTACACGGGCCTCTGAAACATGATCCAGGAAGGCAGCTGAGCCGTGTTTCAGCCACCTCCTGCTGACATACCTGCCTGTCAACCTGCCAGCTCTGCAAATTCCACGGATGAAGCTCCAGAGGGGCCCGGCTGCATGCCCACACATTCCAACACAGAGGCCCTTTGAGTGAGCATGAGACGGTGGTTATGTGTCCAGGGACCAGTCTGGGTCAGCCAGTGCAACAGAGCTAATACGTGCCTGGACTTTTACCACAAAGCCCCTGAAGCCCCACAGTCAATGAGCCCAGAGATTGCTGTGCTGCTTCTACTTTGTGAGTTTGGGATCTGAGACAGAGAGAGAGAGAGAGAGGTTGAAGACGCGGCGCCTTGGAATCTCAACTAAAACAAACAAACGCTTTAGCAGAGCATACAGCTGGCTGCTTCTGCATCCTGCCAACCTCCATATGTGAGCGGCGGCGCAGCACAATACGGGAGCAACGCGCTGTATCATCTCCTCAGACAGCGCCGAGATAAAATGGAGTTTAAAAACGAAGCTTAAATCAATGTTTTTAACAGGATTTCTCTGTTTGTACCTTATTTGCAATTCACACGGGCGGTGTACACGCTTTCATATCATACTTGCAAATGATGCTTGGGAGTGCTGGTAAGTGGGTTCACAGGGATGTTAGAAGGTAAGCCTGAGAGCACATAGCCCCTCCAAATTAAAACCAACGCTTTAGGAAATAGGAAATACCCAGTCGACAAAAAAAAAAAAAAGAAGGAATTGTGCGGTGAACCGATTCAAGGCAGCTAAGTCAGTTACAGAAAGCAACATGCTGCAGCGGCGGTCCCGTTCAGATGGAGGATGTAGATGTGTAACGTTGTGACAGTCTGACAGGTGAGCTGTGAATGCTGGAGAGAGGACACGCGGCACCTTTCAACACACATCTCCGCTGTGAAGGAGCCGAAGTCATGATCTTTATTTCAATAAACTCGGGGCTGATGTTGTAGAGCTCACATTCGTTAGGGTTTGTGTGTGTGGTAACCATGGCAACAGCCACGATAGGGGCACACAGAGGGAGGACGGCGTTGGCTCCGTGGAGGTCGCTTCCGTCAGTGTTTAAATATTATTATTAAAATGTTGATCACGTTCCAGTTCACTTATGAAAAGGGATCACTATCACTCCTTCTCTAATCAAGTCCTAATGTGCTACAGGGTGGAGACCATCATCTCTGCTTCTGGACTTTTGTTTGTTTGTCTGTAAGCACACTTCAAAGAGCCGGTGAGGTTGAGCACTATTTGAGTCTTTGTCTAGGACGAGATCCTGATTGACAGAACAACAATGAAGGAGGAGGCAGAGAAACCAGACAGGTTCTGTGATGAAAAGAGAATTAAATCGTGATTGCGAGCCGATTATTATCAGACAACACGTTTGGTATCAGTTTATCAATTGAATAGCAATTCGTAGAAGTGTTGTGAAGTCAGTGACGTCACCGTAATGTAATGATGAATCATGTCATTGCATGTGCTTCCACAATAACATGCTTGTCAATAATATTCTGCACACACAAATATCCCACAATGCAATGCAGATGACAATAGAAAACACGGCGGCGTAATGTCATTAACACTGTAGTTGAAGTGTAAGTGCAGTTTTTCTCCTTATATGTACATGTTTAATCATTCCATCGTTGGCCGTATCATCGTCCCCATGACGATCACCAAGCTCCTGATCGGAGAGGAGGCCCGATCATTGCACTCAGTGTGGGAGCATCAGTCTGAATGCCAAGAGAAGAGCTGAAGACCTGAGAACAGGAAATCTGTGCAAGCAAGCAACGGTATCTGAGTGCATGCAGTCATGAGCCGGAGCATCTGCATGCGAGCAGTATAACCACCTGAGCTTGAGGGGAAAACAATAAAACACAATAGATCAGCAGCACTCATCGATTCCTGGAGTCCTTTGATCATCTCGTCTCACCTGCATATATATATACGCCCCCTCAAAACCCCTCTCCATCCCTCACCACACTCAGCTTCTGTTTGGTTCTCCTGCCTTTGTTGACTGCCTGCCTGGTGCCAACATGTGCTTCATTAATCCGGCCCCTCGGTGTTCCCGAGTCCTCCAAACATCTTCTACCAGAAACATGATAAGTGCTAAGTAGAAAACTTTTGCGGTAACTGAACTCTTGTGTTTGAGGATTCAACTCCGCGAGTCGGATCGGGTCGGAGGTTCAGCCTGAAAAACACCTTTAAATAAAAATGTGATCCGCTCAGAGGAAATATTTATGTGTTCTGCTGGATTATGAACGATGCTGGTCGTATTGATTGATGCTGGCCTCCACGTTCGCTTCTGATGATAAGAAACACCTTGAAAAGATTTTCCTAAATATTCATCGCAGCAGTCCGCCGGTGCTCACGTTTGAGTCAATCTAATTATATTTTAATTCACGGGAATAATTACGACATTCCTGAGGCGACCTTTATGATATTAGCTGTGTGATTAGTGGTTCCATGCAGCGTGGAGTCTGTTTCTGTCTTGTTGTGAGAGAAGAGTGAACCAATTAGGAAGCAGCACATCCTCCCCCAGGTGTGACACACGTCTTTAAAATCCAAATCCTTTTTCTTTTTTGTCCTGAATGCCGTCGATAGACTCTGAATTGCAGCGATCACAGCGCCACTCTTTGTACAACAGCGCTGCTGGAATTATCTCTATAACACCCTGAATGTGGTGTGACTGTGCACCGTCATCCTCGCTGTGCACCAACAACCGAACAGCCTGGCAGGCCTGAAATTAGATGCCTCATCCCAGCAGGAGGTCAGGCCGCTGATCCTCAGAGGGACGTGGTCCCGTGGTTGAATGCTGAGCTGGAGCCCTGATGGAGAGGCTAATTAAACAAGACAAGAGCACCACATGTGTGTGTGTCTGTGTTATAATGTTGATGTAGATCTCATGCATAACATGTCAGCTCTTTTTGTACAATTACATCTGACTGCACGAACATGAAAATAAAAAAGTCTGGCAGGTGAACATTCGTAAGCTGCCACACACGTGTCTAAGGGGTCACAGGGGTCAGTCGGGGGGGGGGGGGGGGGGGGGGAGAAAAGAAAGGGGGG